>JAFBJQ010000490.1:100431-126550 GCA_016785345.1 Trinectes maculatus | reverse complement strand
AGACTTGGTTTCTTGAGGAGAGGTTTAAT
The DNA here is from genome assembly GCA_016785345.1 of Trinectes maculatus. NCBI lineage: Eukaryota > Metazoa > Chordata > Actinopteri > Pleuronectiformes > Achiridae > Trinectes > Trinectes maculatus. Next base: position 126,521 of record JAFBJQ010000490.1, on the reverse strand, counting down.
TACAGCTACTTTAAAAAATTGTGGTACATAGCCAGATGACAGTGACAGATTGATTATATCTAGTAAATGACTGTCCAATAGAGGTAGAATTTCTTTAAAGAGTTTTGTTGGGATGGGGTCTAGAATACAGGTTGTTGCTTTAGATGAGGAAATTATTGTTTTTAGCTGACTATGGTCAATTGGGGTAAAGCAGTCTATGTGTGCTGCGCTGGCTATTTCTGTTTGCACGGATAAGTCACTTTTTGGTATAGTTTGGGAGTGGTGTATTTTCTCCCTAATAGTTATAATTTTATCATTAAAGAAATGTATAAAATCATCACTCGTAAGGGAGTGTGGAATGCTCTGATCAATAGAGCTGTGGCTTCCAGTCAGCCTGGCTACAGTGCTGAAAAGAAACCTTGGATTATGTTTGTTGTCTTCAATTAATGATGAGTAATAGGCAGCTCTGGCATTGCGGAGTGCCTTCTTATAAGCTTTAAAGCTGTTTTTCCAGGCTATGTAGGTCTCATCATGGCTGGTGGAGCGCCACTTTCTTTCTAATTTTCTTGACACCTGTTTTAGCTTGTGAGTGTCAGAATTATACCAGGGCGCTTGTTTGTTTTGTTTGATGAGTTTTTTCTTAAGGGGCGCAATCGAGTCAAGAGCTAAACGTAATGATTCTGTTGTGGTATTATCTCATAGTACAAACCTTAGAAAAATGACCTCATTTATGCTAAAGAAGCATAACAGTGATGAACAATATAAAGCATTTGCCAAGGAAAAAAAAAGATAAATAAAAACATGAATCTACATTCAGTAAATATTAGAATAATAACAATTGTGACAAATACCATCTATTAAGGAAAGGTCAGAAGATAAAAGTGTTACATGTGACACAAGACTTGGACCCAAAAGCAGAGACGGTGATGAATTGGAGATGAAATAAAAGTTAATGATCTTGGTCAAACAAAGTAACAAAACAAAAATGCTCTCAACCATAAAGCTCTGGAAGAACGGTGACAGTGAAGGCAGCAGGTTGAACCAGGGTGACAAAATCCATGGAGCTGGAGGCAGAGTGTTACTCGCAATGGCAGAGACAAGGCACCAGGAACTCTAGGAGGCAAATAGTTGCATGAAACAAAGTACCAACCAAAAAAACCCCAAAAAACTAGGGCAAAATACACAGGGAATCAGCAAGGCTAGAATACAGAACAAGACGGAATTACCTGGCAGAGAAATGAAGTGTAGACCGGTCTTTCATGTAACAGTGATAGGATGACTGAAGTCAGGTGTGCCTTGTTACAAAAAGTGCTTTGTGCAGTTTTTTTGCTGGCAAAAAAACACTATGGTTATTACAAAGTGTCTAGGAAACCAGAATCTGTTGTGATACATGTTTTTGGACATGGTTAAATATGTCAAACCCTGTCTATATTTCTTTTGCTATGGTGCATGTTGGTGTCACAACATGCACACATGTTGGTGTCAGGGTGAGAGAGTGTTCTGGCTGGAGCTTTGTGATGTGAAGGACAGACGACATGGCGTGAAACAATGAACAATGAGTGTCAGTGTCGCTGAGCTGTCCTACACCACATCACACTGTCGACAGCAGGCACATAAAAACAGGTGCTATGACCTGTACAGGTGTTTGCTGCAGCATTGGTGTCTGTGTGTGTGTGTGTGTGTGTGTGTGTGTGTGTGTGTGTCTGTGTCTGTGTCTGTGTGTGTTCAAGCATAGCTAACCCAATCAAAAGCTCCAGGAGCTCTTCGTAGTGAGTCACTGATGTTGAAATAACTGATTTACTGGAGCGATTAAATTCTTCCACCACCCAATGTGTTGATGTGTGTGCTTATTTTCCATGGTTCATTCATTCATATATAACCTGCAACATCAAATCTAACACCGACAGCACCACAAATGTTGGCACGATGACGATTATTATATTACTGCTGTATTTCATCAAAGAGATTTCTCATCGGGATTCATATTAAAATATCTTCACTTTGTGTTTGCATTTAGGACCGGAAATCCTTTCACAACAACAACAAAAAAAGAAATAAAGACTTGATAAACAAACAGGGGAAACAGGGAAGTAAGCTAAACCTTCCAGTCTGGTTTCTCCCACTCCAGTAGCAGTCCGCCTGCTATCATCCAAATCCTCCTCCAGCTAATTACAGTGGGTGAAGCAGAACATATTTATACAGTATGATGTGTACTGTGCGCGAAAAGTCCTAAGTTAGGTTAGATCAACCATATAAACTCAAGCCTTGTTGCTTCACCTGACCCTGGTTTCAGAGTGAAGTACTTCATACATGGGTAAAAAAAAATCATGTGACTGTTTCCAAGTTAAAACTTTTCACTTTTAGGGACTTGATCTTCAACAACTGATGATTGTGATGATTTTTCCTTTCGTCAACATGAGCTCCATGTAGGATAAATAAGGCTGGCTATAGCAGGTGCACTAGTGGTGTGGACACACACATGCACACGATCTGGAGCCATTCTGCTGACTAGCTACCACATATGCAATGCCAGCATGAGTGTACGGGGAAGTAGTCACTGGTGGCTGAATGCTATTGGGATGTGAATAACTGACAAGTTTAAGACTGAAGAAATTAGTTCAAATGGAGTAGAAGTTAAAATGACAAAGGAAAGGAGAGCCCATTCAGTATGACTGATATTGAGGGGGCAGTTACTTTGTATAGTTCTTTAGATAAAGTCTTCGAAATGTTTTAATGGCAGGAATTACCATCCAATGTTGTGATTTAGCGAGATCTATAATGGTCCTGCGCATTGTTCCAAGGTTACTATAAAACTCTAATAATCTTTACATGCATCGCTTCACGAATATTTATAATGGACATGTAATGAATGGGCCTATTTGACTACTGTTCCAATCCATATTACGGCAAGAACCACTCAACTAAATAAGGAGAAATGACAGTCCATCATTACTTCAAGACATGAAGGTAAGTCAGTCTAGAGCAGTGGAAATCTGTTCTTCTCTGATTCACCTTTGTGTGTGCATGTGTGTGTGTGTGTGTGTGCCTGCGGGCGTGCATGTCTGCCTCTGTGTAGTGTCGACTCCCTCCTTGAGTGAGGTTGTCTGTGATTGGCCCTGAGTAGATTAAGAGGCTGGAGGTGACAGAGATGTGGTCTCTCTGAATGGCTGCACTACTCCATCCTGTGTCCCACCTGATAAAGCTGTCTCCAGCAGGGGGGGAGGGGGAGGACGAGTGGAAAGCAAAAGAGGGAGGTGGCGAAATGGAGAGTCACCAAAGGGAAAAGAGACAATGAGGAAGAAGAAGAATCCAGTGGAGCTGTGAGGGGATTAAGATGGAGGCTGGAGATGAGGATGAGAGGGGGGAGATAAACATATGAATAAGGCTGAGATGAGATGAAGAGAGAGATGTGGTGAAGAGAAGGCAAATACAGATTCACATGTGCAAACCAGTGTGGTGACTGACATGGAGGAGATGGATTATAGCAGTACAACATTTCACACTGCTGGAGTCTGACTGATAAGACTTTTCATACTCAATAGAAAGGGTCCTGTCTTTATCCAGGAGCAGTGACTCATACACAAATTCAGTTCTCAACCTTCTGCTCTTGCTCTTGGATTATTTTTTTTGGAGTCTGTCAAAGGTACCCAACCAATAGAAGTCGGGTGTAAAGTTGACCGTGGAAATATAAAATGGTTTTTTAACAACTCAGCTAAGACATCAGGAATTCTCCAGTAATCTCACTTTATCATCAGTCTGGAATAAATTCTTGTTCATGATATTTGAGCATGACACTATGGTGAAGAAACAGTTTAGCAAAAGTAAGAAAACGTAACACATGATATACAGTAATTGTGTACCATTAAAAAAAAATTGGGCCTGCTGCTACATGGAACAGACGTCAAAGTGAAATTGTTAGCGACGGAGAGGAGAGAATAAACCTTGTGCATATGTGGAGAAACTTTTGTCTCTTCATTTATCTCCCCGTATTTGATTCACATCTGTTCAGCTCTAAGCTTAAAATCTGAGTCCTGCAATAATGGAAAGAGTACTGCAATACACTACTGGCTAATATGGCTCATTCGGAATACCAAGTTTGGAACTGACTAAAAACTAATCTAATCCTTGTCTTTATTCTGACATGTTGCTCATGTCAAATATTTATGTGCCCACCTGGCACATAAATATTCCTTCATCTATGACCTGAGCCTGGTCCAACCGGCCACAACATGTTCTTACACATCATCCCTGATTTTAACGTTTCTTAAAAGTCCATATATCATGACTTAATGGTTTTTCTTTATGACCAAAGAGTAAACAAAAAACAACATTCATTACTCTGTGTTAACCTATGCACTGTACAAATAAACCAACACATTTACAGCCTTTCTTACCATGTTATAGTAGGGGAGTGGTAGCCTACAGCCCACTGCTCACACATTTGTGTGATGGGCTGATAGCAGAGACCAAATTTCATTGTATAGTGAACTGTATAAGTGTACTGTGTCAATGACAAACAAAGCTTTCTTCTTCTGTCTATACCAACAGTGAAGCTCTGGTTCTATATAATATTATGTATTATGTACTGAAGTATATATTAATTTATTATTTTAATTGATTGGCTAATGTGACACAACAGACTCCCACTGACTAGGGAGTTAGCAGGTGCAACCTCGGAGCACTAAAAAGCAAATATGGCAACAGTAAACAGCACAGATAAGAATGCCAGTCAAATACTCGGAATACTTTGTGAAAGTGGCATGTAATTGTATACTGATGTATAATTTCAGCAAATGTATGCACTTGACTTGTCATCTGAAGTACAGTGTAAAAAAATGAATAATACATAAATAACAGTGCACAGCAACATTAGCAAGGGAATGCAGTGCTGAGATGGTGTTGTTTAGTAATGTTACAGATAACATGAACATCTTACAAAGAACATGCAGCCAAAAGCTTTTGCCTTTACACCGTAATGTGAAAACACCTTGAAGTTAGTGTCACTATGTTTTTTATTATCATCAACTATTCTCACTTTTAAATGACTTATGAAAAATATAATTTGCGTGGTCCTGTGTCAGCTACATCTCTATTTCTTTGTCCAGTTTTACAAGATAGCAGAGCTTTTCATATTTTGCACAAATTAGTGACATCATACACGTATTGGAAATTGAAGGATTATTCAGATCAATACACGCCTACACTCATATTACAGATATAATGGTTAGATTACATGACAATATAGAAACTTCTGTCTACACAGACATATTGCAACACTTGATCATAAGGTAACTGTCTGCACCATGATGAAATGAAACTGTCTGTATCAGCATCATGTGATGACTGCTTGTTGCATGGAAACATTGTATTAGCAAATCAGAAGTTTAGCTCAATATGTGTAACCTTATAGGAGGCAAAAGAATAAGACTAAGGAAATGAGAACACGCATGTGGCTGGAGTCGGTTAAATACGTCCTACTTGAGGAAGTCGAGGTTGTTGCTGTCGTTGTTGCTGTGGTTAATGTTTCTTTTCACTACAGCAGAGAAATAGTGTGGCGTGCAGCAGCGGCAACCCAAGATCTTGTATTTTGTTTTGACTCTGATTGCTCCTCGATAAACGACAATCTATTTGCTTGAAGACTTCTCCCTGCCTAAGATCCTCATTTTCCTACAAAATACACACTGAATCCTACAGAACAGATAGATACACCGAAAGCTGCACGGTGTGTCAAATAAAAATAGACATGTAGGTTCAGTCTAAACACCGTGCAGATGAGTGACAGGAATTCTCCAAGGTGGCAGCAGTCCCTGGCCTCTGCCGAAAGGGATAACAACTAACACAAGGAAGGGAAGATAGGACTTAAATAAAGGGTGATGAGAAGACCTGCAGACGAAATGTGACCCAACCTGCACAGACACCTGGAGAGCTAATAGTTATCGAGTGACAGTAGTATCCAGAGGTACGTTTCAATGTTTATAGTGTAGCAGAACTCAACTCATTCGCTTTACTGGAGATTGACAGGAATTAAAATAAAATAAATATAATCTTGTTCAGTTATTAAACATGTCAGGATTATAAAACGACTTTTTTTTCACCCACCTGTGTCAGTAGAAAAAACAGCTTAGCATTACGAACCCCCTCCTTTTAAACGCAATGTTGCCTAGCAACATCAAATGACATACATTTGGAGGCTCGTGAAGCAAGGTCAAAATGAATTAGTGTGTAAATTAATGACTGATATTTGTAGTTTGATTGCATATGCTGTTGTGCAAGGAAAATAGTCTCCACAATTACATGTTCTGTAATCAGCCACGACATTCTAACTGGTACGACACATTCTGTAATCTACACTAAGGTGCACTGTGAATGTATCCGAGTTTCCTCTCCCAGCATAGTTGCCGGGAAAAAGGTTGATGAGAGCGGTGTCTAAAATAGTGAGCTTTTAAAGACACAAAAGACACACTTCTCCTTACTGGCTCTCAATGTCATACTTTTGTCATGTTATTTTTATTTACAGTGATCCCCCGTTTAAAACGGGGGTTACGTTCCAAAAAGAACCCGCGATAGGCGAAATCCGTGAAGTAGAAACCTTTATTTTTTTACAGTTATTATACAATGAAATACTCCATAAAACATTGAAAGCAAGGAACAAAACCTTTTTACAGGCCCAAGAATTTGTTTAAGAAATAAAAATAGAAGCGATTTCTAACAAATAACTATGATAGTTTTTGGAAATACTGTCAAATAATCATTTTAATAATCAACCTACACGGTTGGACACATTGTGACTGACGCGTATTTCACAGTTCCTCTGACTGTGCCTCTTCGTGCTGACTCCGCTCCGCTGTAGCGTCTTTTTTTACTGAAGGCCGTGGTGCAGGTGTCTTTGTCGGTGCAGAACGTTTTGTCGACGTTGTGGGTTTTGTCGTGGAGACAATATGCAAACATGTAAATTTGCCAAGCCGAACGCATTCTGTACTGAACAGAGACGAGGCACGGAGGAGATTGATTGACATTGGCCTACAGTCCCTTAGCCAATCAGGACACAGAGTAAAAGATAGCGAATGGGTAATTGATGCTGGTGGAAAGGTGAATCACTGTGGTGAGTCCGGTTAGAACTCAAAAAAAGACTCAGTTGCTGTAGTATGCTGAATTAATGACTTTAAACACAACAAACAAACTTTCTCCTATTTCTCTCCTTCCTGACGCCTCTGCTTGCGGGCGAGACGGTCGGGTCTAAGCTCCGCCCTTTAAAGGGCCAGCGTCTCCGTCCCGAGCACAGCCTTTTCCACACAGAGCACAACGCGCGTGCATATACTGTAAAAAAAAAAAAAAAGGATAACAACCTGCACTGAAAAAATCCGTGAAACAGCGAAGCCGCGAAAGGTGAACCGTGTAATAGCTGGGGATCACTGTATTTTTGAATTTCATATCAATTCTCTGTATCTGTATTTGTTTATCATGAAAGGGGGCTGGATAGATAATGACTATATAGTTACTACTGATATCTTGTTATGTTGTGTTTTACAATTTTGGTAAATCAGACTGTCTTGCTTCATGTCTACAGACTTTCTCAAACATAATGTTCCATTAATTAAGCATGGGTGAGTTCCTGCTGAGGTTCAAACTGTGGACATCCCGACTCTCTCTCTCTCTCTCTCTCTCTCTCTCTCTCTCTCTCTCTCTCTCTCTGTGTGTGTGTGTGTGTGTCAAAGTCTCAAAGCTGAAAATATCCATCTTTTTTTTAAGGTTGCATTAAAATGGAATCACATTTTATAAATAAATGTGTTAGTTCTTTGTTTTCTCTTTCTCCTCCACTGATGTAATACTATGGTATCACCACCTTCACCTGTTTGCCTCATAAAATTCTTAGCCATATGATCCTGGGCATTAGAGTTGAAGACTTCTCTATATAATGAAATTACATTAATTACAGGTTAAAATAAAGCATTTGCTGAATCTAATCTGAATGTTTTCAGTATGTGTGGAGGCAGCAGAATCCTTTCATTTTCCTTTATTCACTCCTAATTTCACACCACCTTAACGTCAGATAGATTCTCTTTGCATATGATCAGACCATTTGTTGACAAAGCCATTGTAAATTGCCTGGATAATCCTCTATCTTATTGGCAGTGAAGTACATATCACTGAGGATTTTTGTTAAACAACGACCATGGCCAGAAGAGCTCTCTCTCTCTCTCTCTCTCTCTCTCTCTCTCTGTGTGTGTGTGTGTGGGAGCGTGCATGCGTGTGTGTGCATGTGTGTTGTATGGCATCCTACAGAGTGACTTTAAGTCTGCATGAAGCCACTCCATCTGATTCAGAAACAATAACATCATAATCTTGGTTGTTACAATCAGGCCTTCTTGTCCTTCAGGCTGTGATCAGGGTATTGAACGGCACTGAATGGCAGAATGACATCCCAGGGCTTTTTGCTTTTATCACTGAGGCAAAGCGGAGTCAGGGCTGAGTTTACTATGGCCACATTCTCTCTCTAAAGAAATAGTAATGAAGCCCATTCATGGTTGCTCTGGAATCGATCTCCTCTTCTATAGAAGAAGTAATGCCTGCTGCACTTATTTTTATTGTTCAGATCAGGGTTTCACTTTGTTAGTCCATTATTATAGTCAAATGAATACCATATCAAATGACTGTTAAGAAAGATGAAGGGTGTTTGTGATAAATCCATGTTAAGTGATATACAATATATACAGTACATGTAGTGCAGTATAGATCTTTACATTAAATACAAAACAACTCACAGTTACTCTGCAGCATGTATTTGTTGTGAATACATTATAGGGTCTATTACATCCATTTAAGCAATTATCGCTTACTTGAATATGACTTTCATCATGATGTTCATATTTGAAAATTCGAATATGATCATCATGCTTGTTTTTTTTAACATGTTACGATTCACTGATGACACTCCTCACAGGCCTTAAAGTGCATATGACACCTCAAAATAACATTTCTTAAATAAATAGAACAAAGGTGGTATTACACAATCGACATATATGTTTACGAAAAATATACACTGTACGCTTGGTAAAATCAACATTTGAACGCCATGCCACTATGCTATCGAGTTTCCGCACGACTTACTTCCTCACTCGCTCAAAACCGGAAATGATGTAAGCGCAGGAACTCTGTTGCACTTGTTCCATTTGGGAACCGTATTTCCTGACAGAAAAATTTCACATTTTCTCAGGGAGCCTCCGGCTATTTCTTAGAGATCAGTTTGTTAATATGCCTTCACGGTGTGTTGCAGCATATTGCTCGAATGTCAGTTCCCCCTCTTTTAGCCTTTTCAAATTTCCAAAAGATGAGCAAGTACGCGAAAAGTAGGTGCAGAATGTACGTCGCACAAGGGGTCCTGAACAGGGAGGGAAAGAATGGACGCCGACCCCGTACTCTTCGCTGTGCTCTGCACATTTTGCAGAGGATTGTTTCGATCCTGTTGCAGTGATTAAGAAGACACTCGGGCTCAATGTGCAGCACGGTAGGATTTTGCTGCCTGGTGCTATTCCCAGCATCTTTCCCCAAGGCTCAGCGCTGTCCAAGGCCAAGCCGGCCAAGAGCAGGGAGTTGTATGCAGTAGCCAAAAGACTTCGGCTGCAGGTTAGTATACTGTACAGTTTATTTTGTGTTATGAGCACTTCTACACGAACTTGTCGGCATGATTGCAGTGGGATATTTGCAAATGTTTTTTCAATATGACTTTTTGTTGTTGTTGTGAATGGAAACAATGCACTGCTTCAAGACCCTTTTGCATATACAAGTACTAGTAACTAGTAGCTGTTACAACTACAAAAATAAAAATCTCAATCTATCTATCTATCTATCTATCTATCTATCTATCTATCTATCTATCTATCTATCTATCTATCTATCTATCTATCTATACATCCATCCATCCATCCATCCATCCATCTATCTATCTATCTATCTATCTATCTATCTATCTATCTATCTATCTATCTATCTATCTATCTATCTATCTATATCTATCTATCTATCTATCTATCTATCTATCTATCTATCTATCTCGTGTTACGACGGAGATCCGTTTACTATGGTGAATTGCCTTTTGTCACTGTAGGGGTTGATATCGCGAGTGTAATGAGCATTTCCTTTAGATTTCTGATATCAACCGTGTAGACCCTGTGTTGTGAATAAACCTACGGTATTGCCACGATCCCGCATCTCCTTACCGGCTGCCGCTGCCCTCCCCCGCCAGCCGTCCATTTCACATAAGTTAACACAAGGCAGAGTAGCCTAGCTGTGCTGTGGAGGTGTTGGAGAGCCGGCAGGCGCGCGGCTGCCGCTAGATATATATATATATATAGATATATATATATAGATAGATATATATATATATATATATAGAGAGAGAGAGAGAGAGATGTATATAGATAGATATATAGATATGTAGATATATCACCTCTGTATATCTCTCAGAATTTCGCCATCTGCTTCAGCGTTTCCGTGCACTGCATCCACACCCACAATGTCGCGTTCCTCATCACTGTCAGAACTCGGTTCTTTTGCTGGCTCGTCTTCCATATACGTCTCGCATCTGTACGGCTCAGTGTCCACAATCTCCTGTAAAAACTGATCAGGATCATAATATTCCTCAAACTCTCCTCCGCTCGAGTCTGTGTCCGAAAATTGCTCGATTTCTTCACCATCCATCGCTCCAGTCCGGTTGTTGCTATATAGCGTCTTCCTACGCTGACATCACAGGGTCACATGACGAGTTTCTGGCAAGCCGGCGCGGCTTGGCGAGGAGCGTCGCAAAAACCACACTTTGAAACGCGGTACAAAATTAATTTTTCAATCATGGGGTTTACACATGACTTCAAAGTACTATGTTTTATGTATAGTTTTAATACTTATATGCCTTTTACCTATTTTTTGAGGTGCACTTTAAAATTACTAAAAATAATAAGAGTATTTTTTTATTTCAGTCTCGTTAAATGTAATGCAATACAAATACTCTCATCTATGCTATAAAGTTAAGTTTACTGTCAAGTTCACATCAGCAATGAAAGGGTCAAACATCGTAATCTTGGCAAAGTGGCGATATTCGCACTACTACTGAGATTACCGTGAGAGCGTTGAGAGTAGTGATGGGAAGTTCATCTCTTTTCAGAGAGAAGAAGCGCTCTTAATGTGTTGCTGTGACAGGTGTTGTTGGTTTGAGGCCAGACTCACCAGGGTCAGTAGATGGAGACCTAGCTTGCCTTCTCTCCTCCAACTGCACCAAGGGACGAATGGTTCTTATGTGTCAGTGCAGGTTTTCAATTTACAATGACGTCACTCTGCTCTGCTGTTTCCAGTTTCCTTAAATTTCTGCCAAATCGTGCTTCTTTTATGGGTATCACTCACAATGTTTTCACATTGTTTTCCAGTCTCACTGTCTGTATCTGGACTATGCCAATGCATGGTGGTGCGTCTATCCCCCTCTGTCCCCAGGTCTGTGAGCAGAGCTAATAAGAAAGTGGGAAGCCGGCTCTCATTCAATTCAACCATCACCTCTTAGAGCCAGCTCTTTTGCGAAGGACACATCACTGGTAGAGAGACAGAGTAAAATGGCAGAAGTGGTGAGACTACACACATATATATATACACACATATATATATATATAAATATATATATATATATATATATGATATTTTGTGTTGCCAGTATTCATTTGGTCCATGCAAAGACTCTGCATAGAACCCTCTGCTACATCCACACTGGTTCGCATCACTGTATCAGAATTAAACGCTTTCATCCATACACAGTGCTTCTATGTCCATAAGCAACACTTTCCTCCTCTGCACAGAAAATCAGCGTCTTGGAATTTTGCAGCCAGAAGTTGACCATATTTGGAAAAGGGTCGTTACGTGAGAGGAACAAGAGGTGGGTCTGCACTACATCAACTGTACCGGTAGCCTCATCCGGAGAAAGAGTGGTGTCAACCTCAGGAAAATCCCGCCTCTAATGAGGACCTTAAAAGCAGCTAGCATTTTAAATAAAAATAATCCCAAGGAGTGTGCAGAGGTGGAGATCAGAGGTAATTGTCTTTAATAATAATAATAATTCAAATTAAAATAATAATAATAATAATAATAATAATAATTCACAAAAACCAAAAAGGCAGGTGAGGCTCAATGTCTCAGGACATTTGAGCGAGGCAGTGATCTGACGTGCATAAGCGAATCAAGGAGGCAGAGCTGGTCCTGACGGCAGCCAAACCCGAACACTACGGGAAACAAAAACGATGAGTGATCACAACTAACAAGTGGGTAAAGCGTTAGGCAACAATAGAGTATCTGTTGGTGTGGAATAATCCGGCTTGGAAGAGACGGCAAGACGCTCCTTATTGTTGATTACAAATCAGCTACAGGTGAGTATCATCAGCTACCATCCGGAGAAAACTCAGCTCCGCCTCCAGCCACTCAGACACTGCAGGCAAGAAAAGAAAAGAAACCAACACAAAACAACCACCACAGGGTGGCACTAAAAACACAGCCAAGCTGGCATTCTACCAGGCTTGTCAGAAACAAAGGTGGCGTCTGCCAAGACCCCTGGCACCAGAGCAGGGACTGGGTGTTCGTCAGCCGGTATCCCCAATGTGTCAGCCAGGATCCCTGACGCGGGAACCGGGAGTGCGTCAGCCAGGATCCCCGACGCGGGAACAGGGAGTGTGTCAGCCAGGATCAGAAGTGTCAATCTCTACTATGAACTGTAAGGCTAAGTTGGGATGCATTAGTACCAGAGCCTTAACAAACAGAGACTTCAAGGTTTTGAAAGCAGTATCAGCTTCAGCTGACCAATTAAATCGGACGTTGGCAGAGGTTAACCTGGTAAGATATGTAGCAATTGCTAATGAATCTGCGATAGAAGTTTACAAATCCGTTGCAGCTCTTTCCTTGATTTAGGAGTTGGCCAGTCGACCACTGCCTGGATCTTGGCAGGATCGGACTTTAACTGGCCCTTCTCCACCTCCCACCCCACCTCCAGAAACCCCAAGAAAGCTTTACATGTTACATGTTCTTCGAGGGTGCTTGAGAAAATAAAAATGTCGTCTAAATAAATGAAAACAAAATGACCCAACATATCACGTAACACATCATTGATTAACTTTTGGAATACTGAGGGTGCATTAGTGGCATTATAGATATTCATAATATCCAATTGAGGTGTTAAAGGCTGTTTTGTCCATTCATCTCCCTCGCGGATTCGTACAAGTTGGTAGGCGTTACAGAGGTCCAGCTTACTGAACACCTAAGCATTATGAAGTGGAGTGAAGGCAGAGTCCATAAGAGGTAACGGATACTTGTTTTTAACAGTGATGTTGTTTACCCCTCGGAAATCTATACAGGGGCGCAATGGCTTGTCTTTTTTATCCACAAAAAAGAAACCAGAACCTGGTGGAGATGTGGACGGACGGATAAGACCTGTGGCTAATGAATCTGTTATATATTTCTCCATGGCTGCGTGCTCTGGTTGGGAGAGTTTATACAATCGACTGGTGGGAAATTTGGCATTTGGCACAAACTCGATGGCACAGTTGTATGGCCTATTGGGAGGCAAAGAGACGGCCCGATCTTTACTAAAAACCTCCTTTAAATCGTGGTACTGTTTACGTACAAGAGTTAAGTCGATCTCTTCAGCAGGAGGAGTAGGAGAAGGATCAGACTTGGCAGACTGCAAACAGTGAGAATGAAAATATGGACTCCAGTTAAGAATAGTTAGACTCACCCAATCAATGTGAGGATTGTGCAGAGTTAACCAGGTCAAGGCGAGCACAACAGGAGCAGCAGGAGATGAAATAACAAATAAACTTAACTTTTCAGAATGGTTTCCAGATACACACAAAGTAACAGGTTGGGTCTTGTGGGCAACAGTAAACAATAAACATCCGTCTAAAGCAAACACCTGTCTCTGTGTGGGCAAAGAAATGAGAGGAATGTTATTCTGTGAAACAAAATCCTTGTCAATAAAATTGTCATCGGCCCCAGAGTCAATTAACACCTTAACGGTAACAGTTTCATGTAACCAGGTGAGAAATGGATCTGATTGAGGGGAAGAGGAGGTGGAAGACATCTGGCTCATCCACATTCCCCTTACTGCAGGTGAGCCTTCCCTTTTGGCTTGCTGGGTCATTCAGGAAGCAGATGGTCCGCCTGGCCGTTGTAGAGGCATAGTCGATCCCTGCATCGACGTAGCCGCTCTGCCGACGACAAACAAGCTCGACACAGCTGCATCTGTTCCGGTGGAAGAGACGGTTGATGTTGACTGGAGTTTGCTTTGGCTGGGCTCCGGGCCTGCACGGAATCGCTACAGCAGCCTAAACACTCCCTGTTAACCCTCTCCCTACATCTCTCTCTGACATGACAATCCACTCTGATAGCAAGGGAAATTAATTCCGTACCACACGATATCGTAGCCTTTTGATTGATAGCCTGTTATCAGGCTAAGCAGCCTCTTGGACCTTAGCCATCCAGACCGCCAAACACCGATAAATCAAAGTTATCAAACTTTCGTTTCAGAAATGCGCTAGGTATTCGAGCACCCTTTTAAGGGAAAAGGCAAACTTTTGAACTTTCGACAAGCTTCATCTTCTGTTGCTAACTATTCAGTCAACTTCCACATTCTCGCAGCCAAGAGCAGTTGGGATGAGCGAGCTTTACAGGGTTTTTTTCTTCGTTGTTAAAATTCAGATATTAAAGACAAATTGGCTGCAGGAGACGAGACATCTTCTTTGGATGAGTATTTTCCCTCTCTATCCGTCACGATAATCGACTCAGAAAAAGGATCAGGGAGAAAATACACGATCATCTCACTCAGACGGAGTGTCAACATCGCCGTGCTAACCACCTGTGCCTATACTGTGGTCAACCCGATCATCAACTCCGCACCTGCCCAGTGAAGCCAAAAGGCAGGGCTCACCAGCTGTGGGGGAATTGCTGGTGAGCCAGATCATGACTGATTCTTCCCTCCCAAAACAGATCCAGCTCAACGGTGTTCTCTCCTGGTACATGATTTATTTGTCCTGTAAGGTACTGTTAGACTCTGGGGCTGATGACAATTTTGTTGACATTAATTTCGTAAGAAAATAAAATTCCTCTTATTCGGTTAGCTGAACCCAGAAAGGTGTTTGCACTCGACGGAAGACTCTTATCCTTAGTCACTCGCAATACTGTACCATTATCCCTTTGAG
This sequence comes from Trinectes maculatus, assembly GCA_016785345.1. NCBI lineage: Eukaryota > Metazoa > Chordata > Actinopteri > Pleuronectiformes > Achiridae > Trinectes > Trinectes maculatus. The sequence goes on along the minus strand of JAFBJQ010000490.1, from coordinate 111,321 downwards.
TTTCAGGAAACCATTCTGAAAAGCTAAGACTGTTTGTTATCTCCTCCCCTGTAGCGCCTTTCATTCTAGGTTTACCATGTCTTAAGACTCATAACCCACACATAGACTGGTCGAATCTGTCAATAATTAACTTGAGCTCTTTTTGTCATTCCCAGTGCCTCTGTTCCTGCTATTCCTCAGTCCTCTGCCCTGTTACCTGCTCCAAACCCTGTAGATCTCTCTACTGTGCCCACGCCATATCATGACCTTAAAGAGGTTTTTAGCAAAGATCAGGCACTTTCTCTACCACCACACCGCCCTTACGACTGTGCTATCGACTTTGTTGCCAACGCTAAATTTTCCCCTACCAAACTTTACAAACTGTCACAACTAGAGCAGGAAACTATGGAGAAATACAACATATCACAGACTCCTTAGCCGCTGGTCTCATTCGCCCCTCTACGTCACCTTTCCGTGCTTCTTTTTTGTTGGAAAAAAGGACAAATCACTTTGTCCCTGCATAGACTTCTGTGGAGTGTTAAAAATAAATACCTGTTACCCTTCATTGATTCCACTTTTATACCACTCCATCAAGCTACTATTTTCACCAAGCTCGATTTAAGAAATCCCTATCATCTGGTCCATATCTGAGTAGGTGACAAGTGGAAAACTGCATTCAATACACCACTTGGTCATTTCGAATATTTAGTCATGCCTTTTGGACTAACCAATGAACCAGCTGTTTTTCAGTGCATGGTGAAAGACGTTTTCCGTGACATGCTTGGTTGTTTTGTGTATGTTTACTTGGATTTTGATTTTCTCTTCCTCCCTCAAGGAACATGTACAACATGTGAGATTAGTTTTACAGAGACTACATCACAACAGACTCTTAAAAGCTTAAAAGTGCAAATGTCATGTATCATCTGTTAACTTCGTAGGTTTTGTGGTCGAGAGCGGACAACTTAAATCCGATCCTGCCAAGGTCCTACCTACTTGTCGACTGGCCTACTCCAACATCAAAGAAGCAACTACAGCGTTTTCTTGGATTTGCGATGCAAACTTCTATCACAGATTCATCAGAAACTATAGTCAGGTTGCGACATCTCTTACCAGATTAACTTCAGCTAAGAATCAGTTTTTGTGGTCCACTGAGGCTAACAATGCTTTCGCCATGCTAAAATCATTTTTTGTTAAAGCACCAGTTCTAGTTCATCCAGATCCTACACTACAGTTTGTTGCTGAAGTTGATGCGTCAGATTCTGATATTGGTGCTGTACTCACAAAGGTCTCCCTCTGATAACAAGTTGCACCCCTCCGCCTTCTTCTCCCATCACCTGACCCCCACTGAAAGAAATGATGATGTGGGGAACCGTGAGTTGCTGGCTGTGGTCATAGCTCTTCAAGAGTGGAGACACTGGCTGGAGGGGCGACTCATCCATTCCTGGTGTGGACTGATCATAAAGATTTGTCCTGTCTTCTATCGGCTAAACGTCTAAACTCCTGCCAGGGTGGATGGGCTCTATTCTTGGACAGATTTAACTTTCTCTCTCTACAAACCAGCCTCTCGCAACATCAAACCAGACTCTCCCCCGTCAGTTCTCTTTCCTGGCAGAAGAGAAAATGGATAAGACTATTATTCCCTTTACATGTGTGGTTGGAGCTGCCAGGTGGGGGGTCGAACGAGTGGACCAGGGGACTCAAGATAATCAACCACCTCTGGATGACTGCCCTCCCAACCTCCTGTTTGTTCCCCCCATTGTCCGAACCACCATGCTTTAGTGGGGACACAACTCCAAGTTGGCTTGTCATCTTGGGGGCCACAGAACAATCAGCCTTGTCCATCAACGATTCTGGTGGCCAGCCATGAATGTTGATATCAAAGAATATGTCACTGCCTGCTCAGTCTGTGCCAGGAATAAGTCGCCTCACCACGCTCCTGCTGGACTCCTTTGCCCCTTGCCCATTCCTCACCGCCCCTGGCCTCACATTTCTATTGACTTTGTCACTGCCTTGCCTCCTTCTGAAGGTAACACCACTATTCTTACTATTATTGATAGATTCTCTAAGTTCTCCCATTTCATCCTCTTGTCCAAGTTACCTAATGCTTTTGAAACCGCTATGTTATTGGTTCAGCACCTTTTTTGTATCCATGGTTTACCAGTTGACAGAGGACCGCGGTTCGTGTCATATGTGTGGAAGACATTCTGCAAAGCAGTGGGAGCGTCAGTGAGTCTTTCATCTGGCTACCATCCTCAGACTAATGGCCAGACTGAGCGGGCTAATCAAGACCTGGAAGCAGCTCTTCGGTTTGCCACCTCCATCCTGCCTCCTGGTCCATTCATCTTCCCTGGGTTGAATATGCACACAACTCTCTGGTCAGCCCCACCACAGGGGTCTTTATTTCCTTGTCTCTTCATTTCTTGGGATCCGAACTCTGAACCTAAACATCGTGGACAGTTTGTACTGTACATGTGTCTTATTTTCTGCCTGTCTTTTGTCTACCTACTTGTCTTCACCCTGTGAGTGTGCTCTGTTGACATTAGTAATTGTTCAGATTCACTGACTTGTGAAATGTATTTGCCTGCCCTCCAGTCACTGTTTTTCTACCTGTAGAATAAGTTCAAATGTCACAGGGCTCTGTGGTTTGGCATTATCTTTCAGGCATTTTGTTCTGTGAGATAAAAGAGAAGAGTTGCAAAGCTCAGAGGTCGCAGGATCACATGGCTACTCTCAGTTACAACTCAGAACGCACAACAGACAAACCAAAGCAAAATGTCTCTGCCTGCTACCTTCCGGGAAATGAAACACTTAGACTTCATTGTCAAGTCAAGTTATTTATAGAGCAGGGTTAGAGCATATGGTGTGAAAGTACAGTTATTGAGAAATTAAAGGCGCAATTAGGTAAGACACAATTATAAACCAAAAATACAGTATGGCAAAATATATAAAATATGAAACTGTGGGAATTAACGCAGTGGATCCTGCACACCTCAAAATTCCTGTAAATGCTCAGGGATCCCATCAGTAATAGTAGGATTTAATAATAGCATCCTTGTGGTCTTGAAAAGATCAAAACCATGAAAAAATTATTAATGGTATTTTGTACAAGAATTTAATTCCTATATCCTCCTCCATAGATGTGCATCTTTGGGAAACCGCTGAAAAGATTAAGGGTATGCTCCAATTGAGTTTCCTCATCCTTGCTGAGGGTGTAGGTTGATTGATTGATTGATTGATTGATTGATTGATTGATTGATTGATTGATTGATTGATTGATTGATTGATTGATTGATTGATCGTGCCTCACAGCAAGAGAGTCCCCAGTTCGAATCTCGCCCGGGGGTCTTTCTGTGTGGAGTTTGCATGTTCTCCCCCTGTCTGAGTGGGTTCTCTCCGGGTACTCTGGCTTCTGGAGAGTGGGTTAGGTTGATTGGTTACCCTAAAGTGTCCATAGGTGTGAATGTGAATGGTTGTCTGTCTATAAACAGTATATTCTATATGTTGGCCTTGTAGAAAATGAATGAATGAATTACTGACAGGACATAGTTGTGCCCTTTATTTGTTGATGCAGAATATAAAGGCTTCTGCTCAGCATCCAACTTTTAGGTGGGAATCCTGGGTACACAAGTCAGTTGCTTGTCAAGCCTCTGTCAAGAATCACTTGAATCGTTTCATAACTATTATTTCTTTTACAAAACCGCAACGTCCCTCTAAACTTGCCATATGTTCACGAGCTAAGACTCAGGGTTTTGTTTTTTGCTCAACAGTACAACAACAACAACAACAATACCACGGTAACCACAGAGGGAGGTATCAACATGAACAGCAAATGAAAGGAGGAGAGAGAAGAATGGCGCTGTTGAATGCAGACTGGCTATATTCACTGTTGGCTTCTTTGACACATGCGATGGCTTTGCAGCCGCCACTTACCACAGCCTCCAAAGAGATGTTTCCTTAAGGTAGACAGCTCATCAAGATAAATGACAGGTGCTGGGGTGAGGCCTTGACCAGCTGAGATGAGGGAAGGCAGACTAACAACAGACTTCCAATATACTGTGGGGAAACTTGTATACTCCAGGTTTAATAACAGTTGAGTAAAGGCCCGGTGTATTTGCAGAATGTCTCACCGTCTAACCACAGTACTAAGAGCTGTGTGTATGTGTGAGAGAGAAGATAAATGAGAGAGACTGAGGAACCCTGCAGAAAGCACAGGGGAATCTAAAAGCATCAGGCGAGATCTCAGGCAGGGCTGAATCAATGTGCGGTGCCAGTTCTCGGAGACAATAAAACAAGCCTGCTGTCTCTATGGCTTGGGAACCACTTAGAAATTCTCACTTCGATTCATTTGAGGAGACGGGACACATCAAGCCTAAATGCAATGGGCCAGGACATCTGCTCTGTATAGGACTATGAAAAGGACTTTTTTTCCTCCTCAGAAATAAATGAACAAATCTGTACAAAATAATAATTTAAAGGTTATTACACAGTCTCAATGTTGTTACTCTAAGAGCTGTATAATACATGATTAGATCAATAACTCAAAATGTAAGTATGGGGAAAAAAAGATACCCAGAAGTAGTGTAAATGAACAATGACTCAAAAAAGCAATCAATCATCCAGACTTGTAGACTGGACTCATACAAATTACATTTGGCATCGTTACAACAAGACTAAAAAGGCAATGGGTCAATAAGAAGGAACTTCCAATATCAGTCGTTACCATGCATATAACTAATGCAGAGATCTGGACTCTGTGCTCCATCTTAGTGTATGATGGATGGATAAGTCAATGTGGACCACTAGAAGCACAGCAGTGAAACTGGTCAATATTGGTTTAGCATTCTGCTTATATACCATTCTCAAATACATAATCGACATAAAAAGGATGAAAAGAGATGTAGTAGAATTTTCGTTTAGATTTTTTTCCCCATATATTCTTGATCCTGATCAGATTTAAGTTGGGTAAAATAAACATCCAAACCAAAAATAGTACATATCATAAATATTTATTGTGGACTGACATATTACAGGCATTTATAATACTATAAAAACTTGGTTCAGTTTCAGGTGGCAAGATTATGTAAGATACAATCTGTAATTAAGCTACTTAATAGTATTATTAGTATAAATTATTAGTATAAAGAGTCAGATACAGGTGGTGGGCAGCTGCATTGGCAACAGCTCTATTATCTAACACTGCTAACAGTGTTGTTTAAACAAGAGCAAGCAGAGCTATGGAACATTACTGTTACTTTCTCGTCCCCCTGTATTGGCACACCACTGATTGACCATAAAACTACTGCTGCTGTAAAAATGACCGAAAATCAGGACTAAAACATACAGTTACATTACTTATGTCAATGCATGCTGTTTGAAAAATTTTAGAATCAAAATTGAGGGAAGGGGAAATTTATTCAATGGGTAAATTCTCACCATGTTCCTCTACTGGAGTCTTGTTTTTCTTTGTGAATAATTTCCACTGTTTTTATTAAACTATTAACTTCTCCGTGTTTCCTTGTAACTGCAACAAACTGAAGAGAAAATACCCAACATTAGCAGATCTCGCCCCTATTTGTCCATATGCTCAGGCGCGTTATTATCTGGCATCATTCCTCGAGCCATTAAATTGTTTTCTAAGCCTAACCTCTGTTTCCTTACTGTGATGCACACAACTCCATCCTACAGCTGATTTCCATGTTGTTTGTAATGAGGGGACATGTAGAGATAGACAGCTCTGTTTCACTAACAGGCCCAGCAGTAACAAGGACTATGCTAATCGCAGTCCTAATGAAAGCATATCTCCAGGCCCGATTCAGCTGGAGAATAAATGCCTTCATTTAACTCAGCATGGGGGCCCCGGCACTGGGGAAATGCAGTTTTTAAATACACAAATGGCACAACACACAGGTTGGCTTTTCTACAAGGGAAACAATGTGTAGTGACTGTCAGTGGGTAAGGTGGAACATCGCTGCTGCCCTCCCTCTGACACAAAGAAGCATGCTAATGCTTGTTATCAAAATCTGGATTTTCCCTGTGAATGGAGGAACACTCAGCAGGCAGACAGACAGAGGGAACCTTTTAGACAGACACAACACAGGTAGCTTCCTGTCACATTTTCAGTGTTTGTTTTCTTTATGGGTCAATACAATTGTAAGTCAATGGGAAGGTGTGTTGTCTGGAGGTGCCTTCTGGAGATATATCTGTGTGGTTTTTGGATGATCGGCTCATCTCATCTCACAAGCACCATAACGCTCACATGAGTTAGTGTGTGCAAAGTATAGGAACCAGATGGGAAACTCCACAGCTGATTTCCATGTAGTTTGTAATGAGGGAGACAGACAGCTCTGTTTCACTAACAGGCCCAGCAGTAACAAGCACTATGCTAATCGCAGTCCTAATGAAAGCATATCTCCAGGCCCGATTCAGCTGGAGAATAAATGCCTTCATTTAACTCAGCATGGGGGCCCCGGCACTGGGGAAATGCAGTTTTTAAATATAAAAATGGCACAACACAGGTTCGCTTTTCTACAAGGGAACACCAGTAGGTAAGATAGAACAATGCAGCTGCCCTGTTTCTCATACAAAATGCATGCAAATGCTTTTCTTTACAAAAAGGCAAGAGCAGACTTTACATGCTCTGGAGGCTAAAGTCTTTTGGAATGCAGGGGGCGCTCCGGAGGCCTTCTATGACACTGTGGTGGCATCAGCCATCTTTCATGGAAAGGTCTGCTGGACATCTCGGCAGCTGACAGGAAGAGAGTGGATAGACTGATCAAGAAGGCCAGCTCTGTACTGGGATGCCCCACAGTTTTTTTTATATATTTAGATTTTTGTCATTCTAGCTATTTTACTACATTTTACTAACAGTGAAATGTCCCTACTTTGGGACTAATAAAGGAATATCTTATCTTATGGGAGGTGAATTTTGTGCCACCATCCCAGACACGGGCCATCATTGGTCTTGGGAATGTGAGGCCACCGATCTATCCCCCACCCGTCTGTCCACTACAATTCACCACCTTGGGCCCTTGAGCAAGGCCCTTAACCCCCCAAACTTGCTCCCTGGGAACCTTAAATGGAAGCCCACTGCTCCACATGTGTGTGCTGTGTGTTATGTACTAACATGTATTCATATGTGGAATGGGTGAAAGTGCAGAAAAGTAATTTCCCCTCGTGTGCATCAATAAAGGGTTCTATTCTTCCTCTTCTTATCTTATCTTGTTGTTAGTCAAAAAGCTATACGCAGGACACAGTAGTTATCTCTCTTTCTTTTGTTTTCTTCCGGCATCTCAGCGCCGCACAAACACACATGACCCCTGTCTTAAAGAGACAGGGCTGGCCGGTGACAGCGTGAAGTGGGAGCGGCTGAGCGGCCACGCAAAAAATGGAACAGACGCCGAAACTGTCGGCGTGTCGCAACTGGTCTGGTCAAACTCGCGGGCCGCACTAACATTAAACTTTCATATTAAGGCGGGGGCCACAAACTATCGTCCCGAGGGCCGCAGTTGGTCCGCGGGCCGCGAGTTTGAGACCCCTGCTCTGGAGGCTAAAGTCTTTTGGAATGCAGGGGGCGCTCCGGAGGCCTTCTGTGACACTGTGGTGGCCATCTTTCATGGAAAGGTCTGCTGGACATCTCGGCAGCTGACAGGAAGAGAGTGGATAGACTGATCAAGAAGGCCAGCTCTGTACTGGGATGCCCCACAGTTTTTTTTTATATATTTAGATTTTTGTCATTCTAGCTATTTTACTACATTTTACTAACAGTGAAATGTCCCTACTTTGGGACTAATAAAGGAATATCTTATCTTGTGGGAGGTGAATTTTGTGCCACCATCCCAGACACGGGCCATCATTGGTCTTGGGAATGTGAGGCCACCGATCTATCCCCCACCCGTCTGTCCACTACAATTCACCACCTTGGGCCATTGAGCAAGGCCCTTAACCCCCCAAATTTGCTCCCTGGGAACCTTAAATGGAAGCCCACTGCTCCACATGTGTGTGCTGTGTGTTATGTACTAACATGTATTCATATGTGGAATGGGTGAAAGTGCAGAAAAGTAATTTCCCCTCGTGTGCATCAATAAAGGGTTCTATTCTTCCTCTTCTTATCTTATCTTGTTGTTAGTCAAAAACACAATTCTTATCACATTACACAGATAGCGTTTGTTTTTCCATGTTAGTCCTTCAGAATAGCAAAGGTCTCCTCAAAGTGGATCGACAAAATGACATCTACTGGAGATTCTCCAGATCTGGTTTGTGTATTTGTGTGATTTGTGGATAATAAATAGGCACATCTCATTTCATATGCTCCAGCACTCACCTCAGTGTGCGAGTGCAGCAAGTGTGTAAAGAGTGGGAGACCAAAGCACAAAAAGACAAAGCTTCACTGTGTGATCAATCTGGTATTCTATCCAGAAAGATAAGCCCCAGTGAATGGCTTTCTTACTGAGGAGTGTGTGTTGAGTGTGTGTGTGTGTGTGTCCATGTCTGCATATGACCATTGGACTGTTTGAGTTTGGAAATATTGTTGTAAGACTGTCGCTCAGGGGCTATTCTGAGTTGTTCACTACTCAGATGGTCAGTTTAATTCTTGCCACACATGTCAATCCACAAATTAATGATGGCTATGTGTAAATGAATATGTGAGTGATAGACTGGGTAGCGTGTAGCATGGCAGAGTATGTGTGAATAGGTGAATATCAACTGTGATATAAAGCATATTGTATAGTTATTAAGACTTGAAAAGTCTTTTTTTATATATATAGTATAAATATACTATTGTGGCAAATGAGTAAAACTCCGAGATTGGGTGAATCAAAACAGCGTTTACTCCAGACAGAAGACAGAAGACAACAACATTATGGCGGTAGGCGCCAAAACTATATATACAGACCTCCTTAGGAGCCGACCGCAGGCCCAGCATCACCCAAGGCAAACGATCTACCCAGTTACCATCTGTGAGTGCAGCGCGCAGGGCTGCCTTGAGCGACCGATGAAAACGCCGTTGGCTTGGGGATGGTATGCGGTAGTACGGTGAACCTGCACGCTCAGGGACCTTGCCAGTGCTGACCAGAGCTCCGAAACAAACTGAGGACCTCTGTCAGAGGTGATGTCCGACGGGGTGCCAAAACGCGCAACCCACGCAGAAAGGAACGCGCGTGCCACATCTGCGGATGCTGTGGCGGACAGAGGAACCGCCTCTGGTCACCTGGTGGTGCGATCCACCATCGTTAAAAGATGCGTAAAACCCTGCGAGGGAGGCAAGGGACCCACTAGGTCCACATGCACATGGTCGAAACGCCTGGCCGGGATTGGAAACGGTTCGAGGGGCGATTTAGTGTGCTGGTGCACCTTGGCGCGCTGACACGCGCGCCAAGCCTTGACCTCCTTGCGGAGGCCAGGCCAGATGAACTTGGACCCAACCAGCTTCACTGATGCCCGGACCCCCGGGTGTGAGAGGGAGTGAACCGAGTCGAAAACCCGACGGCGCCATGCAACAGGTACAACAGGGCGGGTGCGGCCCGTGGAGACGTCGCAGAGGAGGGCAGGGCCCCCTTCCTGCACTACAGTCTCCTTGAGCTTCAGGCCCATACCTGCGGACTTAAGGGCCAGGATGTCCAGATCACCGGGCTGGTCGGCAGCCATGGCTGCAAAATCTATCCCGAGGTGCACAGGACAAACCAAGGCACGCGACAGACAGTCGGCCACGGAGTTGTCTTTTCCAGCCACATGCTGAATGTCTGTCGTGAACTCGGAGATGGCAGCCAGGTGGCGTTGCTGACGAGCAGACCACGGCTCGGTCACTTTGGACATAGCAAAAGTCAGGGGTTTATGGTCGACATAGTCGGTGAAGGAGTGGCCCTCTAGCAGGAAACGGAAGTGACGCGTCGCTAAGTATAACGCCAGCAACTCCCGGTCAAACACGCTGTACTTGCGCTCGTTGTCTCGCAGTTTACCTCGCAGTTTACGGCTAAAGAACGCTAAGGGCTGCCATGTACCCGCCACCCGCTGCTCGACCACCGCCCCTACCGCCACATCTGATGCGTCGGTTGTCATGGCAATGGGAGCCTCGGGCGCGGGATGTGCCAAGAGCGGCGCTTTAGCCAGAGCAGACTTAGCCCCGTCAAAAGCCTGGATCCGTTCGGGGGTCCAGTCGACCTGGTCGCTGGCTTTGCGTAGCCGCAGGGCCTCGTAAAGTGGCCGCAGGAGATGGGCCGCGCGAGGGAGGAAACGGTTGTAAAAATTCACTATGCCCAGAAACTCCTGCAAAGCCTTAACAGAGGCGGGGCGGGGAAAATCTGTCACTGCCTGCACCTTTGAAGGTAAAGGAACCGCGCCCTGTGCCGAAATGCGGTGGCCCAAAAAGTCTATCACCGGCAGACCGAACTGGCACTTCTCCAGGTTGACAATCAGGCCGTGTTCGTCAAGGCGCTGAAACACCAGTTTAAGGTGGGAGAGGTGCTCGTCTGCTGATGGGCTGGCCACTAAGATGTCGTCCAGGTAGACGAACACAAACGCGAGATCCCGCAAAACCGAGTCCATCAACCACTGAAAAGTTTGTGCCGCACCTTTAAGGCCGAAAGGCATGCGCAGGAACTCAAAGAGTCCGAACGGGGTAATCACCGCTGTCTTAGGCACATCCTCTGCACGCACGGGGACCTGATGATAACCGCGCACAAGGTCCACTTTAGAAAAAATGGTTGTACCCGCAAGGCAAACGGAAAAATCCTGAATGTGCGGGATGGGGTAACAGTCATGTGCGGTGATATTGTTTAAACGGCGAAAATCACCGCACGGCCGCCACGACCCATCCGCCTTGGGCACCATGTGTAGCGGCGAGGCCCACGGGCTGTTCGAACGTCTCACGATCCCTAAACGCTCCATGGTAGCGAACTCCTCTCTGGCTATAGC
>JAFBJQ010000490.1:0-97552 GCA_016785345.1 Trinectes maculatus | reverse complement strand
TTGAGAGCGGCGTATTTGTCATGTCGCGGTGGGTCGCGCAGGAGCTGCATCACACGGCGGGTGGACTGCTGATCCAGAGCCGTGACCACCAAGAAATACCTGGTGTCATCCTCGGTGATTCCTCGCAGGCGGAACAGCGCCTCGATGTGCAGGAACCACGAAGCCGGGTCGCTCTGCCAGAACTCCGGAAGCTTCACCGCGGCGGTTAAACCAGCCGGCTGATGGAGTTGGGGCGACATGGCCGAAGAGGGAACATCGTCCTCTGTTGCCTCGAACATGTTCAAAACGGGGTCACCAATGTGGCAAATGAGGAAAACTCCGAGATTGGGTGAATCAAAACAGCGTTTACTCCAGACAGAAGACAGAAGACAACAACATTATGGCGGTAGGCGCCAAAACTATATATACAGAGCCACGCCCCTTTACCCATAACTCCCTGGGTGAGAGATACACCCCCAAGTGTCCGCCACACTATCCTTAAGGAATAGAGGATATTTTGGCTGGTCCTCACAAGGGATTCATAATGGGAGGCTAAAGGTAATCGGACTCACTAGATGGAGGCAGCAGATATAAATTTCACGCTGCATTGTCTCCCATTTTTGATTCTCTCCTGATTTAGTTTTTTTTTTAATGTCAACAGGAAACATCAATGTGGCAACATACACATCAAAAATAGTACGTTGTGACAAATAGGTGACACAACTGTCCAGTTCTATCGTTGAGACACTGTGTCATGTACTATCGTCTGAGATACAAATATGTGCGTGAGTCAGGAGTTAATTCAGTGACTTCAGATATATATATATATATATATATATATATATATATACACACACACACATATATATTATATTTTTTGGTATGCTCATCAGAAAAACCTTGCAAATCTATAATGGCATCAAATCTGGTTACATAAAGATATATCAACACGCTAGATGTATGTTGACGATCAGCATTGTAGCATGTGTAGCACAGGGTGAATATACAGCATACAGTTTATTTTGTAAATTCAAATAATCATGTTTAAACATAATCACGTTTCATTTTGTTTTAATTGAAATCTGACATTGCTGGAAATAAGATGGGTTGTTCAGCGCAACACTATCGTCTTTGAAGGCTGCTGTGTTTTTGTTTCTACCCAATGCATTCAAGAAAAAAAAGGGACTTGCTTCAAATCAATTTGAATCAAATCAAAAGCAAAAAGTCTTTATAATAAAATGCCTGTTTGACAACTCAGTCTGAAAACATTTCCAATTCTCAAATTGTTTGTGGCACTTACGTAAAAGGCCAAGTATGCCAGTGATGAATGCCATGCTATTCAAAAGCCCACACTCGGTGGAAACTTATTTGTTGTTGCTTTACTTTGAAATAGAACATCAATCACATGAGGAGTAAGAAAAAGGATTTACACAAGCGGAGTCTTAATCTAATGGTCTGCCGCGCAAGGCAGTGAGGAAATCTCAAACCAAATTTGACGAAGCCAATTGTCAAAACATTTTCCTCTCCTTGTGTTGGCGTGGTCTACATAGCAAAACTCCGCCGCAAGTCTCTGACAGGGACTTGCGTCTCTGGAGGGAAGTTTAATATAAATAAAAATCTGAATAAAAGCAAAGGGATGTTGGACAGGAAAAAAGCAGGAAAACTCTTTCAACCTTCCAAATTAGAGTTTTTTATCGGATCAAAGGCACCCCAGCTTACACGGCGACGTACAACCACACATTGAGTCTCCTATTGTGTTTATGGCAGAGCTCTCAGCAGTTATATGTTAATGCCAAATGAGTGAAAGGGGAGGGAGTAGGGAAGAATTAAGCAAGGCAGGGAGGGACGGATATCACAGGCGTGATAAGTAGAAATAATTCTCTCCTCTGCGGCACTGCACATCCTGACGCTGTCAAACACATTGTCTGTGGCTTTAACAATGAAAGGAACTTTTATTTGCTTGGCCTCAAAGGCAAATGGTAAGAGGCGAGAAAGTAAACTGGAGTAAAGCAGAATAAATCTAAGTCAGGCGCATTTATGGGGTTGACACCAGATAATAGGATGTAAGCCAGGCAGACCTGCACATCTGTATAATAAATACAAACCACTCTGACTAATCAATTAGCACAGCAAATATCTGAATTTTTACTCCCTTAAATTCCTGGATATGCACATTTTATACAATTACAATATGTACAGTGCTGTTTTTAACCATGCGAACTGGGCTGCAGTTGGTGCAGTAAATTCAGTTTCAAACAAAGCAGAATAAACATAATTTGTTCAGTGTAAGTGTAAATAATACAGATGTTACAGTTGTTTTGTCCCATAGATAATAAAAACCTGACAATGTCCATCTCTCCATTATTGCTTATCCACCACAGTGGTCCTGAACTGACCCTGACTAACAGTGTAAGCAGCTGAACTATGTACTCCTGAATTGCTATTAAACTGAGTTGATTATGTATAAAGTGTAATGGAGGAAATGGTGTTTGTTCATGTCTGATAAACTGCTTTTATTTTGCCATTTTTGTGAAAGTCTCATTTACTGTGAGGGACACAGGTTGGCTATGTTCCACAGAAGAGCTAAGGAAAGTGGTTGGTTCTGCTGTTTAACAGCAGTGGGAAGTTAACCAGACATATGTTTGCCAAAACAGACCACTTAGTCCCCATTCTTCAATCAGTCCAGTTAATTATGTGTTTCATTGCCAAAGGCAAATTCAGAATGAATACAGCTGCTACCACAACATTTTAAATGAGTTTTTCCTCCTCCTTTCCATTGACTCATTGGATTTAGTGCATGTCAGTACACTACCAAAATCAACTCTCAGGCACAGAATAGTTTCTTTATTAATGCGTCACAAGGACATCTATATCCGCACTGTTTTGTGAGGGTTATTTATAACATTAAAATAATTTGATAATAGAGTTTTGATAGTTTGCAGTCATGCTGTTTTTATGCACAAAAGTCACGCTGTAATGTCAGGAAACATAGCACAGAGCTAATGCTAATAAAGCATAGATTTCATAAAATACACTAATTCTTTACAGTCAGTGGCATTGAATGGTGTATTTTTTCTCCTTGGTGTGTGTCATTCCTTTGACCTCAGTTTGCAGGACACATTTTCATCACAGAGGACACACAATGCATGATCAGAGTTTGAATTCAGTAGGGGTAGGTTCTGAAATCAAATATTAGACATGCCCAGCTGGTGGATAATAGAGATACAAAAAAAAAAATCATATTCTATTATTGCTTATAACGGTTTTCTTTTACATTTTGTCTAAGCAATGTGTATGTTTCTGTTTCAATCTCTCTTTTACTCTGTCAGAGTGGCTGTTACAATGACAATTGTAAAGTGCAGCAATGTTTCCTAATAGGAGCAATGATGTCAGAACAGATTGTTGATTCAGTTGAAATAATAATAATAATAATAATAATAATAATAATAAAGATGGGTGGAAGCAATAAGGTTCCCAGTTCAAATCATGGTTTAGCTAGACTTAGTTTCTCACAGCACAATGAAGTAAAATGACAGGAAATGTACAAAATACCCATTATACACACTGCAGCACACAAATAAAATCAAAATTAGATGACTTCTGAGAGAGAGTATAGCAGGTTGCAAAAAGGGGCAATTTATGAGGCAAATGGCAGGATTATTTCTCTGAAACAGGATCACAAGAACTCCGGAGTAAATGCACAAGTCGAGTGTGAATAATATTAAATAAAATATAATAAAATAAAAGATGACATATCCCTTTGCTATACAACTATGAAAGGCAAAGCAGTGGCAGTCTATGTCCCAAAAAAGATAAAAAAAAAACATGTTATTGCTCTGCCTCTAATTCCTATGAAAACAGTGATACTGAGCCAGAATAGAAATTTAAGAAGGTACCTATGCTAGCTGAGGCCCCTCAGGCAGGTTCACATGGGAGAGGTGCGCTGTAATGGATTTAAAATCAAGCAACCAGTTTGTTTCCTGTCTGGTTGTGCAAGATAATTTAAATTGACACGTTATGCTGGAAATGGAGGGGGTATGTACATGAATTTATAACAACATTAATAATAACTCCTTAATTTGTCAGTTACCCTACATAACTACTATGTGGCCTGAATATAGATAGTAACATGTAGTAGGGAAGCAGAGGTGAAGTGGTGGATCTGCAGTGATAGCAGTGTTTTACATGGAGGGAAAGATCAGTCATAGTCAGGGCCAGCACCTACTGTATGTTTGTCTTTCTCTCCTTTTCTTTTTTTCTCTTTCTCACCTCGCACCCCCTACCAAAGATCTCTCACTCACACACACATACACACACACACACACACACATACACAAGTACAGACACACACAGAAAACCACCTCTCAGTCAACAAAATAAAGCCATGAATTTCCTGTTATTGGGAAGTGAGCTGGACTGTTGACCTATAGCAGTAACAGGCCTTAAGGGGAGCTGTGATTGCTTTGCTCTTTGAAGGTTGGACTCTTTCCTTCTTCTTGATTATACAGTAGAAGGCATTTCAGCTTAGTGTGTGGAGGAAAAGATCCTGGGGTTGGTCTCGTGTGTATCTGAAAGCCTCAGTTTGTTAGGGCTGAGTAATATTTCACTGACGTAGCGTTAAAGAATCAGCTATCAGACGACAAGGGTCTTCTAAAATGATCACAAAAAGTATAATAATAAGCTAGCAAGTAACACAAAAACATTTTTAGATTGCTATTTTGCTTCTGACATCATCGATGTCTACATGCATCTACAGCGATATTTGTACATGTGGACTGGAGGACCCATGAATTAAACCACTTGCCTACTGGCTAGTGATCACAGCTATATGACATAGTGAAGGCTACATTGTGATCTGGCACTGTCTTGAACTGACTTGAAACTAACTTTTGATAATGACATAAATTGTTGGTTGATGGTCCTGAACTACATTCCAACAAAGGTTTAACATTTAATGGCAAATGACAAATATGTCTCAAATAGAACAGAAATTGATGTAGCTCGGCCAAAAATTTGGGTGATGCGCCATGAACTGCCATGAAGCTTGGGAATGTGAGGTTGCCGGTTGCTGGATTGGCCAAAAATCTCGAAGAAGTGCTGCCATCTGACCAAGGGCCCAAGGTGGTGAAATGAGAAATTAGATATTTCTCATTTCTATATAATATAAACATATCAAATATGTCATTAGGAGTTTAGATCTAAGTGTGCTTTACTTCTGCAGGCGGGTGGGAATGTGCACGTGTGTGTATGTGATTTGCAGTGGCGTCTATTCTTGGCAGGTCAGTGTGTCGTGCAGTTCAGATATGCAGTGACAGCTTACCTGCAGTGCAAAGGGCACCGCTGGCCTGCAGGCAGACAGCAGAGAGAGTTGGGGTGAGGGGGTTCTGACGGGGGTGATAACACGAAGCCAGCATGTCTCACCCACGTAGATGCACACAGCGGGGGTTAACGCGATCACATTACTTACTGCAAGGCACAGGTGGTGGTGGTGGTGATGGCAGCAGTGCTGGGAACAGTGGAGGACATGTCTTGCCTTTGATGAAAAAGGATGGAAGAGAAAGAACAAAGGTGGGGGAGGGGTGCATACAGAGGGAGACTGATGGATAGAGACAGGTCTCCACTGAGAGGGGGGACATTTAAGAGATCAAACAAAAGCTACATAATGGATAATACAATGGTGTCTAACTTTACTTCATGTTGTATAATATGACACAGGATATGATATTGAGCTTCTGGTTGTGCTTTCACTTTGAATCGACAGAACACTGACTAAACAGTGGATCTATGAACTCTTGCTTACTGGGCGAGACATGGTCTGTGTGTATTTGAAGCAACTTCTGACTTGTTAGACAATATTTTAAAGGATTTTACTTTATCCCTGTGTGCGATTGTAAACATGGTCGGTAGAAATCCACCCTTCTCTCATCGCAGGACACTAATGGTCAAGACACTGTGGAGGTCTTTCTTGCCTGTATCCATATGTCATTACAAAAGTCCCTTATCCACACCAACACCTGATGGTAATCCTCATTTTAAGAGAATTTAGCCTGTGATCCTGACTATTTAACAAATTACAATTTTACTTGCTCTTCCAGGAAAAGGTTTTAAAAATGGCACGGTACCGTGATCATCCTATCAGCATCATTGCTGGTTTAAAAATACTACATTTGATGAACATCTTTTGAATTTTTTTTTTAGCTACTTTCTTATATTATCCGATATGTTTTACCAAACACATAAATGATGACTGGCTTTTTTGGGAAACCTTGAATGATATGTTGATTATCAACATACAGTATTTTTATTTTATGTGCATTTAAATAAATTAATTTGAATTAGTTAAATTACTTGTGAGCAATCAATCCAATGTTCCAGCTTTAGAATTTTCAAACCTGTTAAACTCTGAATTGGGATGTTAGAATTACCGTTAGAATTACCGTTAGAATTACCGTAAATACCGGAATATTAGGCGCACCTGTATATAAGCCGCACCGCAAATTTTAAGACGAAAACAAGATTTGTACATATATAGGCCGCACTTGTCCATAAGCCGCAGGTGTCCACGTAGTAACATGAGATATTTACACAGAAAGATCTTAAAAAACGTGTCCCTGTGGACGCAGTTTACGCACTGGTGTGGAAAGAAACACAGCTTGAGTCTTTAGAATGAAACAGACGCCAAATGGAGCGTTGCAGAATCTCCGGAAGCAAACTGGATGGTTGGCGGCAACACAGAAAATATATAATAAGGAGGAGATAAGGAGGAGGTGGTAAACAGCAAGAGTGGTTCGAGGTACAATACAGAGGGACACAAAGTTGAGGTGGGAGGAGGAGGAAAGTTTTTGGGAAGAGGGGGTGGAATTTGTCTGGAGGAGAATGGAAGTGGGTATGAGAGGAGGGCGAGTGAAACAGAATGTCAAACAGCCATTTTGTCCCATCAGAATTCTTCAGTAGCTCTGCTCGCTTGTCGCGCAACAGACCAGACAAACTGTCCAAAACGGCTGGAGACCAAAGACCATGGGGGAGAAAGAGAGACAAATCAAAGAGGAGAGTGGGCGATAACGAAATAACCTGGGTGAAGGCTCCATCGGTTGCGAGTTGGTTTTGGACAGTTCTTTGTGCTTTTTATTGGCTGCGTGTCTGCTGTATGTTAGACATACAGGTGAAGTGTTATGTGATGTGGTCATGAAAACAGTGACCATTCCATACTACTACTACGACTACTACTACTACTACTACTGCTACTACTACTAATAATAATAATAATAATGATTATAATAATAGCAATAATAATAATAGGCAGCACAGATGACAACAGACGTCTGCCAGGGTAACGGATGTGCTTAGGCTTTTGTTCACTGTGACTTTTGGGCTTAAACAAAAGTTTTTTATTGTTTTGTTTTCGGTATGCATCATTTTATATATTTATTTACACCTTTTTTTATTGTTGCATTTGAGTCTTTGTCTTTTAGTCAGTTATGAAAAGGCAGCCAGGAAATAAAATGAGAGATACGTATAATGTGAAGCATTGCAGTGTTCTGAAATGAAACCCATAAATATAATATATACATGAACAGTATATGCAGAGATGCCACACTTGGCCTATTGCAGCAAAATGACAGCTTGTCTGCCTTAACGGTCCCAGCAAGAGTAGAACGTAAACAAAGTAAACACTACTTTTGTGGAGAAAAAGTGCTACATTTTTTAGACAATTTCAGTGTTGTTTTTTTGTCAAGGTTTAGTGATCTGAGTGGAAATTACCAGCAAATTGTCAGGATTCTGCATTTTGTCTCACCTTTTCCTGTTTTCTCCATGTTTATGGACCATGGTGTGGTTTCATGTCCCCTCCCTCCTTCTGGAGCTTTGGAACCTTGCCATCCCCTGATCAGTGCACCTGTGAATAATCATCTCATCACCTTCACCTGGTCTCCACAGTACATAAACCCTGCCTCGACACACCATCTTTGTCAGATTGTCCTATTATCCACAGTGGTATTCGTCATGTGACTAAACTTTCTCACTATTTACATTGCTTCAATCTCCAAGCTCACATTACTCAAGATCTTCTACCTTCCATGTCTATTGGCTCCTGCAAGTGTTGCTGTCTGAAACATTTGTTTGTTTTAGGAAAGGGTTAAGGACAGAAGATACCATCTTGACGAGACTGTAAAGCTCTCTGGTGCAAAAAACTGCCCTACAGCAGTCAAACTGAAATACAGAATGAGGAAGACAGCAGTGAAGTACTTTGGCCTGAGAGCTCAAGGGGCTTGATGTGAACGAATTTAATGAAAACACATTTATTTGAAAACACATTTCAATGTCCACCATTACAGCTCAACGTCATTCTTCCTGAAGCTCGACGTCATGCATAGTCAACTACGGCCAACAGCCATGTACAGTAATCCCTCATCTATTGTGGGGGATGCATTCCAGAGACCCCCGCAATGGGTGAAAATCAACGAGGTTATATTAATTTTATTATTTACATATATTTTAAGGCTTTATAAACCCTTCCTACACTCCTATAAACTTTTCCCACCCTATTATTAACCTTTTCGTATAAATACTTCATATGCTCTTAAATACATTCTACAAACTAAATTCAAACATTTTCAAATTTCACAAAAATACAATACCACAGAGCAACACTATGCTCAACAATTACCCATCGATGTAAAGTGGACAAGGAGAGATGCAGGAGGATACAGAACACAGTGCTGTGGGTGGTCGCCTTCCATTCCATCAGCCAATAGTGTGCCGTGTACAATGTCACGTTGGCAAACTTGCAGAACTGACATTGTACATGTATGTTACTCTGGTAATTTCACATTTACCCCACCCCAGAAAGAAACTCAACGACAAGAAAATCATCTGAGCTAGGTCAATTGGGTAGACTACCAGTTAAAAGCATGGCTTTGTGGGTTATTGTGCCAAGGACAGGCTATGCTCTACTCTAACACAGGAGATCAAAACTCTGTAACATAATCCTTGAGATAGGATGGTTGGGTCTGGGCTCTAAGGGCGCTTTTCCATTAGCGTCACATCGGCTCAGTACAACTCAGCACGGTATCACTCAGCACAGTACGGTTGGTTTTCCATTACACTGTAGCAGTGTCGCTACGTGGGCAGAGTCTTCCCCTGCTTCCTGAAAGATTACATAGGGAGCGGGGGGAGGAGGACGGGCTGTATACGCGGAAACTATATGTTACAGATCAATAGCAACAACAAACTCTGTCTAATGGAGAAATAAATAGCGATTAGAGTAAATAAATAATATTGGGTAGATATAAACAGCCACTGGTAGATATTTAACACAGCAGTGTTAAATTCTGTTTTATTCCAAGCTGAACAAAAGCTATAACATGTTGTGTATGTTAATAATTTGCCTTTAATAAAATTGCACGTCTCCGCAATTTGAACATCGCTCATGTGAAGATCGCGATTTTGATTCTTGAACAATAAATAAATTGTGTAGCCGTACCCGGAAACCACCGGACCAATCTTGCGAAGCAACCCGCTGACGTCAGTTTTTGGGTAGACTCAGCACGCTTGGAACCGCAGCCAAGTGGTTCCAAAGTTGGAACTGTTTTCGGCCGCTGGGCAAAACGCACAAAGCGTGCTGAGGTGGGCCAAAGCGTGCCAGGTGACGCTAGAGGAAAAGCACCCTAACTGGGTGGGGTTCAGACTCTGCTGGAAGCTCTGCCAGCAGGGCTGGTGCAGGTGGGAAGTTGCTAGGGTCTTGAACTGATAATCCAATGAATTCAAATTCCTCCCTGCATGGCCCGAGTCTATTGCAACCCCTTGGTCCAGGGCTAACTTCCTGAGGTGGCTGGCATGCCAACGTGAACAGTCAGACACACTGAAGGTGGACAGTCCAAGACAGTCGATGATCTATGTGATATACCTTTACAAAAAATTGCAGTATTTGGTTTTGGGGGAAGGCCTGTCAGGCCCTCGCCACGGGAGCCTGGGACTGCCTCGGTGGGTGGTCTACCGGATTGGCTACAGGAACCTCTTGGCCTTGCTCCTCCGTGGGCAGTGTGGGAGGGCTGTCTTGTCGGGGTCGCTGGAAAAGCTCGGGGGCTGTGCGGTTTTCACTCTCTCTGCGGGACGGAACACAAAAAGCGGAACTAAGGTGCACTGACCATTATACACAGGTGTCTTAATTTGGGGAACCCCTTCCTCTTTCTTCAGACAGAAATACGGAATTGGAACCCGTAACATCTGCAGCGGTGTAGACCAAAATGACAACAGCTTGTGCGACCAAGTGGGTCAACAAATCCAGACCCAGTCCAGCACTGTGAAAGAACGGCATCTTGCCCGACTTTAATGCTAAGTTGTTGGTCTGCTACCTTACTAGCTGTGGGGTTGGCCACAGGAGGAGTATCCTGGCCAGTGGAAGCTTGAGTTCATGCCCTATCATGAGAAAGGCTAAAGGAACTGTCCATTGTGGCACTAATTGCAGATCATTTAGTTTTCTAGGAGGCCGAATTTACAAAGACAAGCTAAACACTGGAGGTGGGAGATGTAATGGTGGACCGACTTGCCCGAAGTATGCGATAAGCAGAGCAACACAATCTTCATACATTGGACTGAGGCTGAGAGTCCAAAATATCCACTGCCCTTCGCTGGCCAGGCTGTTGACGAGTATTGCCTTTAGCCCAGCATAATTTGCAGTGTCCAGTCCTATTGCTGTGATGAATGTCTCAAAGTATTCATGGCAGCATGTCCACGGTCTCGCTGGGCAAGGGGGCCACAATATAAATGGAAGCTCCATCCTTGTCACCAATAACAAGCATACAGTAACTGGGTTTAACTCGCTTTATGTCAAACACGCATGTCCACCATTACAGATCTTTCACATATTCCTCCTACGGTAAGTGTATTGCGTCACTTTCTGTTTCACCATTGTTGGTGGTTGTCTTTTCGTTACCGGTGATTGTACTTTTGCAAAATCCCCTTTTATCAGATCATATCTTATTAACCTTTGAGGTTCTATTATTGGATTATAGGCCTTTACCCAAAATCTCTTTCTCGAGATGTGCTGTGGCTAAATTTAAGGAAATTATTCCATTAACATTGAAGTCATTGCCACAGCCACATGAAGCAGAGTTCATAACTGGTTTTAGTTCCTCCCCGATCGATCATCTTGTCAATAGCATGACAGAATCAATACGATAAGCTCTTGACTCCATGACCCCCCTTAAAAAGAAAATCTTTAAACAAAACAAACTACTTGGTATAATTTTGGCACTCACAAGCAAAAACAGACATCAAGAAAATTAGAAAGAAAGTGGTGCGCCACCAACCATGAGGAGACCTACATAGCGGAAAAACAGTCTTAAAGCATATAAGAAGGCACATGTCAGAGCTGCCTATTACTCATTAAATGACGATAACCAACTGGGAGCCACAGCTCTATTGATCAGAGCATTCCACACTCCCTTACGAGTGATGATTTTATAAATTTCTTTTATGATAAAATTATAACTATTAGGGAGCAAATACACCACTCCCAAACTATACTAAATAGTGACTTATCCATACAAACAGAAATAGCAGGCTCAGCATACATAGACTGCTTTACCCAAACTGACCATAGTCAGCTAAAAACAATCATCTCTTCATCTAAAGCAACAACCTGTGTTCTAGACCCCATCTCAACAAAACTATTCAGAAGAAGAACTTCTGCCTGTGGTGGACACTACTTTATTAGATATAATCAGTCTGTCACTGTCATCTGGTTATGTACCACAGTTCTTTAAAGTAGCTTTAATTAGACCTCTCCCTAAGAAAACCAGTCTGGACCCAGAGGTTTTAAATAATTACAGATCATGAGATGAGAGAGGGTGAGAGAGGATGAGAGGGTTGTTGCCAATCAGTTTAATGATATCTTCACACCAATAGTTTACATAAGGACTTTCAGTCAGGGTTTAGAGTTCATCATAGCACTGAGACAGCTTTGGCAAAAGTCTCAAACAACCTACTCATGGCTTCAGATAAAGGATTTATCTCTGTCCTGTTGACCACCACATCCTTCTTCATAGGCTCGAACACTTACCGTAATTATTTATTTATTATTATTTATTATTCAAAATCTTATTTATCAAACTGACATCAATATGTACAAATTAATGATAAGTTCTCACAATGCACACAGGTCAACTATAGAGTTCTTCAGGGCTCTGTACTTGGCTCAGTGTTATTTATGTTGTACATGCTGCCAGTAGGCAACATTATTAGAAAACACAAATTTCCATTTTTATACAGATGATAGTCAGTTGTACATTTCAATGAAACCACATAAAAATAATCAACTACTTAAACTCCAAGAATGTCTCAAAGACATTAAATCCTGGATGAGCCAAAATTTTCTATTATTAAATGGGACAAAACTGAAGTTATAGTACTCGGCCCTAGACACCTTAGAGAGTCATTATATAATGATATAGCCACTCTAGATGGCATCGTCCTTGCTCCTAGTGAAACTGCTGGGAGTTATATTTGAGTCTGATTCATCACTCGATTCTTACATAAAGACTGGTGTTTGTATGTACCAATATGTGTGTGTATGTCTGTGTCACTGGTTCTGCAAAAGGTACATAGGGGTTCCACTTGTGATCAGTAAGGACAGGTGCAATGGGCTATCACCACAACATACTCACCGTCCCCCATTGTCAAGTTAAGCCCTGCCTATACATTAACCCCTTTAAAGTCCAGAAGGTTTAGTCTGGTTTTGTTTTCAGGGTGTTAAAGCCTTGCAGAGAGAGAGAGAGAGAGACATATATTTGACACAGACTCCTGTGGATCTCTGTCCTCATTTGAATTCTTCCTCCTTTTGTGCATCAACTTTTGTTGTTAGTAAGGTCTGCAACTTACAAGGATGGCAGCCAAAAATACAACATCACACATCCGCCTGCTTTGTTCTCACAAAAAGTTAACTAAGCCCACTTTTTCCTATTTAATTGGCATTACAGAAGCAGCCAGGTTTGTGTGCTTTGTTTCCTTTGTTTCATGCGCAACACCAAGTCTGACTCAACAAGAGCGATGACAAAATCAAGGAGGCAAAGTGCACACAGTTGCTCATTAGTAGGAAGTTTTTTTTTTTAATTGCCAGATTGGATTAACTTTTTTTAAGAGTTAAAAAAGTGAGTACTGACAGTTTCCATCGTCCTTTCATCCTGATCCCGGTTCCTGGCTGCCCTGAGAATCATTCCCCCCCCCAACTTTTAGCAGTGTGGTGGGCACTGACAGGACTAGAGCAGACTGCCTGACAGACAACAAGCTGTAGCACGGATTGCTGCATAATTTATGAAGGCAGATGTACAAGGCGGGTTATTAGCTCCCCATGCTACGCTGCTCCTCTGATTTACAGTTTAAGGAAGCAAGTATAACAAATAGAACACATAAACAAATCAAAGCAGTGACAAGTTTGTTTGTCTGCGGGTGAAAATGTGTGCAAAGCGCAGGGAGACAAGGTGGAGGGAAGGGAGAAGAGAAATACATGACGGCCAATTAGTGGATGTTGGGATGATGGTTAATGACACAGACGCATTCAGCATTATGGGTGGGAGAAGCATCACCTCTGCTACCTCTCATTATAGGAGATGGATCTCACATGTTTGCAGTGGCTGGAGCTATTAGGCAACAAATAGGTGGCTATCATGCAAGACATGGCACCAAGACAGCTCCGTCTTAATGAGAGCCTTTCTTATCCTTAATGAGCCTAACTGACTCTCTCTCCTTTTCCCTGTGTTCTCCCTTTATCGCTCTCCTCCTCTGAGGATTTCATTCAGCTGTCTGGATCCCTCCCCTGCATCCTCTCTGCGGGCCCTGTGGTTTATGATGATGGAGCTCGGAGGGTAATATACGTTTTAATGCTCCGTAATGGGCGGGGATGGAGGGATGGAAGAGGAGGGGAAGGACGAAGAAAAGACAAGTAGAGAAACAGTGGGTGGATTAGAAAGGCCTCCTCTGACTGTCTCAGCTTTAAATTAATGAGGAGGCTGAGCGCACCACGATAAATTTAGCTTTTCATGTTTAATTATGCTATGACTGCAGTGGTTCAGGGAGGATAAATCACACAATTATTATGCTTCTCACCCATCGCCTGTGTTGTTTTCTCCCTTTTTCCTGGCTTTCTCCTCCCATCTATTTGTTGCTGTTGTTTATTAATAGTTTTGCGTGTATGAGAGGAAATGAGGCCTAATGTCTGTATCATACAGCGGCAGCCTCCGTCTGAGAGAGTGGAGACAGACTGAGAAGTGAAAGTAGAAAAGCAGATCTACTGGGTGACAGAGGGGAAACAGAGACAAAGAGAGAGACTAAAAGGTGGGATAAGTAACTTTGGTGAATGAGTGTTGATTAATATATATCTTTATCATAAACTAATTATGACCGTTACCAGTGGAATTGCTGGAAATACATTTGTCAAAAAAACATAGCAGAATAAAATGACTTACCAATCCAAACACAGAGAACCCAAGTGTACCTGATGGTAAGGTGCTGGCTGGTTCTGAAAAATCTTGTGTATAAAGCAGCATGCAAGTAGGGGAAGGGCCCTATAGCTCAGTGGTTAGAGCACTGGTCTTGTAAACCAGGGGTCGTGAGTTCAAATCTCCCTGGGGCCTTGCAATACCTTTTGGGTACCTGGGTGAAATGCCATCATATGGATCCGGGACCCCAACCCCCACTGGCACCACTGTGGACACTTGGGTTGGCGCTATGTGTGTGCTCTACTCAAGTGTGATGGTTTAAAGGTGGCGACCTAATTTCTGTGCATAGTGTCCTGTGCAATGACAAATAAAGATGTCTTCTTCTACCAAGATATGTTTACTAACGGTAGAAGCCATGGTTAAACTGATCCACTGAACTGATTTTTTTTAAAGCATCCAGTGTTTGGAAAGGAAACTCAAGGATGTTCTTGTTTGCATTGCTGATGTAGTGATAAAAGCTTGTGTCCATCTGCAGCTCTCTCCCTCTCTATAAAAGCATGAGGGCAGTTTGCATAAACAGATGTGAAAGAGGCTGACAATGACACTGTAATTCAGTCAGTGTGAGTATCTGAATTGCTAAGCTACAGGTGATATAGTGGCATAAATCTCCCCGATTTGCACTAATCCTCCATTTTACTCCAAAAGTTGAATTAGCTGCTATCCTCAGCACGTCCTGTTAAATCCCAGTCTTCCTCTTCTGTCATAGTCCATCACAGTGTCAGGCCTGGGCTTTAAATGATATAGCAGATACTGATACTACAAAACCAACATATGCTATCTTCAAGTTTCATAATTAACAGGGTTAGCTGTAGATGCAAAGGAGTCTAAATATATATTTCTATGTATTTCTATAAAATATAGTAAAACATCCAAATAAATTGAAATAAGAAACATGTTTTGTTGCTGATTGTGCAGAACCTTACATGTCGCATTGCATTCAAAGAATCTAGGTTAGATTCTGACGTGAAGGTTGCAAAAACACAAATTCTTGACATCTCTTGCTCTGCTAAGAAACCATTTCCCTGCCAATACAGTCCATCTAATCACTGGGTTTCTGAAACCTCCAGGAAGCGTGAACACGGGTTAAAGTGAATATCGATTTGAATGGGATGGAAACTGCAGGGAAGTTGCATTTGACCGCTGTATTGCTGAATCTCAAAACAAATTCTGTGGTGCAAATATTGCAAATATGTTTAGGGCTCAAGAACTAAAACAGCTGATAAAGTTTACGACAATTCAGGACATCAGTCGACAAAATCAAAAGACATTTTAACTGGATATAAGAAGTAAATGTAACCAAAGGGGACAGTGAATGCAGCAACACGGAGAATACCTGCCACACCCATCCAACAAACATCGGGCTGAGATGACCTTGTTTTAGAGTCAACCATATTATTCCTCACTGTGGTGACGAAATTATGACATCATGCTTCATATGTGTATGCTTGCTGTGTCATGTTTTGGTGAGAAATTCAAATCCCTGTATGAGATGTGGACTTCTCCTGTGTGAAAACTACTGTGACCTATGTACTGATCCTTAAACTGCGGCTTTGACTTTTAGTTTAGAATCCCATAATATGATGGAGACATTGTCCTGGCTGAGAATGAGCATGACATTGTAAAGACAGGATAACTGACTTTAAATGAAGGAAAACACTTGTCATCACTGATCTCCATTTGAAAGCGCAAATGGCCACATAGTTCTTTCACTACTAAAGGATGAGTGTATTACATGAGTGTATAAAACAGCTACTGTATTTCATTTCAACTCTCCTGAATGGATCTTTGATATAGATTTAATGTCCTCCTCTATCCTCTGTTTCTGCACCGTTCCACTCATCCCGCTCATCCATCAGCACTGAGGACTGTTGTCTTTGTGTTTTAATGGACTGCTTCTCACTGTCGCACTGCACTGTGGTGCATGTTAGCTTCCTACAGATCTTTTTTTTAAGCAAATCAGTGTTGATGCTTTTGATCAGCCTGGTCTTACCCAATTTCCTTTGACCAATTTTGAGATTTGCGGTTTCAAATGAGTTGGGGGGGGACCCCTGTCGGAACTGACTGATTGCATTTCCACAGAGCCTCAGCCGCATGTCGTGCCTGAGATCAACTTGGCATCCTGGCATGAAGGCAATTTCCATAAAACGCACAACTACCCCCATGTCTCTCACTGTGTACTACACGGCGTCACACACCAGTGCAGCTACACAAATTAACACTGCTGCTTCCAGGCTCTCTCTCTCTCGCTTTACAAACACACACACACACGCAGAGAGAGAGAGAGAGAGAGAGAGAGAGAGACGTGTCCAAGGCTTTCTGGCTGTACTCAGCTGTGTGCACCATTCTGGACTAGTGGCATGTACAATCCTCTCCTGACTGTCATCAATATGCTAATCTGGGCGTATTAACAAGGGAGGGGTAACTTCTCCACTTAAACACACACCAAAGGGAAAGCATGGGCCTGTGGAAGACCACTTACTCGCTCTCACTCACATACACACAAAATCTTATGGTTAATGTTTTGCCTCCATAAGGAAACTAAACGCCATAAAGGGAGCGTAGCTAGGCCGAGGTCTCTACAACAAGACACTCATGTAAAATCTTATTCAGTTCGATGGAAATGTGTTAACATTTTCATTTACATTCATGCCTTTCATCAGCAAATTGGATTATCTCAGTTTTTTTGAATTGCTTTTCCACTTCGACCAGAATTATTTTTTCCCCTATTTGAGGGA
Source organism: Trinectes maculatus (assembly GCA_016785345.1). Lineage (NCBI taxonomy): Eukaryota > Metazoa > Chordata > Actinopteri > Pleuronectiformes > Achiridae > Trinectes > Trinectes maculatus. Next base: position 80,343 of record JAFBJQ010000490.1, on the reverse strand, counting down.
TAGTTCAGTCTTTTTGCAACCGCCATGATGGGAAGAATGTGGCTACATCACAGCTCATTGTGAAAATAAGCAGATTCAAAATTCTGTGCCGCAGAAAAGCAGAAAAACCGTGGAAGCGCAGCAGCGTTTCATACACCTAGGTAATTAGTGTGTAGCGTTAACATCCACCTCACATCAGCATTTCATTTGGAAATCCTCACAAAGTGATATCCTCAGGCAGCAAACAGCAGGTATTCAGCTGATGGGAGATTAGCAACACATTATGAATATGCCTGCTGTACTGCTTTCATCAGCATGGCCTTGCCTCCACCAGCCCTGTCGTGGATATGATAATGCATTCAATATCAGAGTTTTCTCTCTCAGATTATATTTCACCTGGAAACAATCTGCCTTACTGTTTTTTTTCCTTTCCTCTTCCAAGAAAACATGGGTTGTTCTCACCGTGAAATAAAATATCCTGTTTCCAGACACGTTGTTGAGTGCTGGAGGTAGCGCACTCATATTCCTGCACCACTAAAGTCAATGCTGTTGGTACATTTTTAAAATAGGAAGTAAAAAAGAAGTGAGATATCTTTCTATCAATCCATTTGGAGTGAGCAAGCAATTGCTGTGCATTTACATGGCAATTTCTTAAGCCCGGTTGGTGAATGAATATTTTTGCAAATATATTGCATGATTTTACAGTAGAGGGGCTGCAGCAGATACAAACACAGTAAAACACAAGACAGTAATCTGCAAAAGAATGACAGTGTGTGACTACCATCAGCTCCGATTTAACTTCCAGGGTCCCAAACAGTTCTCCAGCATCATGGGGGATTGCATGACAACAAGGAGAGAGGAGGAAAACACTGTAGTGAGATGTTTTCATGCAGCATATGATTCTGAAAGTAGGATGCTGAGGTGGATTGTTGTTGTCTCCCTACCTCTGCTGTGTCTGCTGTGGAGCGAGACCCTCCACAGACACTGTGTGCACTCTTAAATGAAGAGATTCTATGTAACTAAAAGCTTATTAGCTCATCAAAGGCTTCTGGCTTCCCGCCGCTGTCTCCGCTCGCTCTGCTCATAGTGTCAATGTTAGCAGAGAGGATCTCATTAATTTTTGGTGGATGAAGAATAGTGGCCACTACTCAAGTGTAAACAGCAAGGTTTTTAATAATAATGGGCCAACAGCTGGGGCTCTTTGTCTTGTGCACTGTTTGCTGTCCTCTGACAGCATAATAAGATGAGTGTTAGTGTGTTGCACGCTGAAGGAGAGGAGAAGAGACCCTGGCAAGGTAAGAGAGACAGTTCTTAGACAGGAATGGACCTTTGGGAACAGAGAGGGACAAATTAAAGAGACCACATCTCAACACCACCTTTATAAACTACTGTACAGTGACTGAACAAACACATGCAAAGGTACTGATAATAGACCTGTGGAGTCCGTCTCAATCCCAACAGCTCGACATTCACACATTGCACTACATACATGTAAACAAAAGGAGGTTTGTACAAGGCAGACTTTTGACTGCCAAACTAAGAGGGTGTTAGTAGAGTCGTGGGATATATGTTCATGATATTGTAATTCGTTGGTTTTTAATTATTATGGAAGGAAAATACATTTCTAATTTCTCATTTTAGCATGTTGACATCAGCATTATTATCATCATCCACTCTATGAGAACTATGTATAAATTAAATAGTGTAATTTGTCTGATTTGTATATTAGACATGTGTCTAATGAATAATTAGACTCACCTATGGTTGAGTTCTGGTTCATTAGAATATTTTACTATATACTGTAGCTTTGCTTGTAAGACTTTCATTGGGGTTTGGGTTAGATTATGGTTCGTGCAACATGGCCTTAAATTAAATTACTTACTTACTTACTTTGTATGCACAAGTTCAATCAAACCAAGCAGAAATAAAAATATTTATTAATTTCATTTTATAAATGCAGCACATGCAGAAATAAATATGCAACAACTCCTGAGAGTTATCCTTCATTCCCCAGTAAGAGTCTGGCCAGTGTGATCACAGGCCAGCACATATTAAAGGCTTCATCTGGGCTCCTGTGCTGCTAAATGAATGTCCCCTGCAATCTATCAGGGCGCCGGAGATGAAGTAGACATGGCCATGTGCGTTTTATCAGCGTGGTAATTGTTCATGTTGACACACATTCTCTTAGAGCGGATGGGATGGTGAGAGGCATGCTGCCTTAATCATGGTTTGTAATAAAGACAAGCATTCATCAGCCGTGTCACAGTGTCAGTCGAGGCAGGTATCTCCCTCTCTCTCTCTTTCACCCTCTCTCACTCACATGCACATGTAGCAAAGTGACATGAGTGTTTTCACCAAATTTCACCAAAACACCCAGTTTTATTCATTTTATTGGTTTAATCCTACCTGTTTTTAATGTAAAAGTAGAGTGCGCGTGCATGCATGTGAGTGTGTGTGTGTGTGTGTGTGTGTGGGACGATGATGGAGTTTAGTGAGTAAAGTACCCAGAGATCCAGATTGGTTCACAATGCAGAGGGAAAAAAAGAAAAATACAGGTACAATGGCACACAGGTTTTACACACGTGCACACACACGCTTACTAACACGTCAGCACATAAGAAGGCCACACTGGAAACACTTTACTTTGCAAGATTACAATATTTTGTTTAGAATGAATGAATGAATGAATGAATGCATGACACGGTAATCCTGTCACTGGTAACTGCTCCAGTCTCTATATGCTCCAGTATCTGTCTCCAACAGATTCTAATAAGTGGTTGTTTATCAGATGTTCCTCAATCCCTCAACATGGACATTGAAAGACTGATTTTTGGATATTGTAGGGCCACCGTACACCTCGTCGCTCTGATTGTGTTTATTTTGTAAAAAATGTAAATTAACTCAATGCTCAAATTATGAGAATGGAAGCAAAACCTTGATCATGACATCTCTAGTGTTTACTAATCTTTATCAACATTAAAAAGCTGAAAGAGAGTTTAAAATGTTCTGAATGCAGAGACAGCATTATTGATTGATTTATTTTATATCCCATATATATCCCATTTTATTGTGGCATTCACATTGTGTTTTGTTGCAGATTGCTTCACTTCCTGTCCTCTTGCGTCTCGCCACTCCAGATTACCCACTGCCATGGTTTGCTGCCTCTGTGTCTAATTCGTTCACCTGTCCTTGTCATGTTTTGTCTGTGTTGTCAGGTGACTTCCTGTTTTATTTTGTAACCCTACTCTCCTCACGTTTTAGGACACTTCCCACTTCCCTTCATGTGTTTCCCGCTGGTCTGATTGTCATCCCCGCCTTGATTGTTTCCACCTGTTGCCCTTACCTTCATGTGTTAAATAGTCTGTGTTTCCCTTTGTCTTGAGCCAGTGTGTCTTTGTCCGTTGACCTGATATCATGAGCATTCTGTTTCCAAGCCATAGTCTTTGCAATCGCAGTCCGTAAGTCGATTTTCCTCATTAAGAGTGAGTTTTTGTTTGTAACTTTCATAGTTTATGTTTTCTTGTCATAGCCATAGTTTTGCATTAGTCAGTAAGTTTTTCCTCAAATAGAGCGATTTTGTTTTGTACTTTTTATTGCGATTAGGTTTTCCTCCCTTTTGTAGTGTTTTTTGTTGATTTTGTGTTTGTATCTCTATAGTAGTTTTAGTTTTAAGGAGAGATTAGTTTAAGTTTCATAGCTCTGCATTTATCACTCTGTAACGAGAGATTGTTGTCAATAAAGCCTGTGGAACAAGTCTCTGCTCCTGGGTCCTGTTTTCGTATCGGCCTGACAGTCCTGTGTATTTAAGATCCCTCCTTCCCCGTTGTTGACCATGTGATAGGATGGCGACCTGTCCAGGGTGTTCCCTGCCTCTCGCCCAAAGTCAGCTGGGATTGGCTCCAGCTCCCCCTACGACCCTGAAAAGGATGAGCTGTAGAATATGACTGACTGACTGACTTCCCCCTTGATATTTGCAGGATTGTCTTCTTCCCTAGAATTAAGTGTTCCAGCATCCAAGTTAGTTCTGTGTATTGTATCCTGTGTTCAGACCTCAGTTTGCTTTGTACCTTGCCTTTGGTTTCTGACCAGTTATTCACCCTGAGTTGGACGTTTTGAGCTCCGATAGTTTGCGGGTTGCAACATGCTCATCCGTTTTTCAGCCAGGGCTTTGCATTTTTTGGGTACAATGGCAAAAGAAAATGATGAAATGTGTCCATCCATGTCCCACCATGTAAAAAAAAAAAAAAAAAAATCACGGAGCAGACCACTAACAGGAGTTGAATCCTTGACTTGACTGAAATGCAACTGAAAGACTCTAAAGTTCCTAATTTTTAATTAAGACCAAGCACTGCTGATCCATTTCCTCTAGTTATTCACTAATTTAGTATTTAGCTTAGTCTATTTACCAAAATGTTTTTTGCATCAGCACCAGTGTTGAATGAGCAGGATCCCGGTCTATTAGGCAGTCTATTCTTCCAAGATGTACAGCTGGGTAAATCTTGGGCCACATCCAGCATTGTGTACATGTCCTACATACAATTACTACATCGGTTAGTTGTTGATCACAGGTGAAAATGGTGTGATTATGTCTATTTTATAGCTTGCCCTAAATAGCATTTATAAAAAAAGTCAACATTTTTAGTCAACAAGCCTTCCCATTTAACAACATTCAACATTGAACATGGGCAGGAAGCAGCTCTTTTTCAGTTGGCAATTTGAATGCTTAGTTTTCCGTCTCTTCTAAATAACAAATGCCGCACCACCAAGCAGCTTGATGCGTACCTGGCCTACTCAACAGACGACATCAAGATTCTCAAGACATTTCCTGTGGTTCTCAAGTTGTCTGTCAAACTCAACACACCTCTGCCTGCTTCTGCAGCTTGCGAAAGGCTGTTCAGCATAGCAGGTCTCATCTTCAGCCCAAAAAGAGCACGACTAGCTGCAGACACTTTTGAAAATCAGCTTCTGCTGAGGATGAACCGGAACTTCTCCACTTGAACCAGAAAGTTTGTGGTGTTACTGTGCCTCAGCTTGTGAGGATTCCCAACTGAAAAAGTTAAATAAAAAAACAAGGTGGGAATAATTTTTGGTTGTTTTGTTTCCTTTCATGTGTACTATAAAGTACTTGTACTTTTACTTTTGATACTTGAGTATATTTTTTCACAAGATACTTTTGATACTTAAGTACATTTAATGTGAGCTACTTTAAGACTTTTACTTAAGTAAATTTTTTTTAGATGACTTTGACTTTTACCAAAGTAATTTTTAGTTGTGGTACTTATACTTTTACTTAGTTACTTTTTTCAGGTACTTTATACACCTCTGTTAGTCAGTAAGTTTTTTCCTCAAATAGAGCGATTTTGTTTTGTACTTTTTATTGCGATTAGGTTTTCCTCCCTTTTGGAGTGTTTTTTGTTGATTTTGTGTTTGTATCTCTATAGTAGCTTTAGTTTTAAGGAGAGATTAGTTTAAGTTTCATAGCTCTGCATTTATCACTCTGTAACAAGAGATTGTTGTCAATAAAGCCTGTGGAACGAGTCTCTGCTCCTGGGTCCTGTTTTTGTATCGGCCTGACAGTCCTGTGTATTTAAGATCCCTCCTTCCCCGTTGTTGACCATGTGATAGGATGGCGACCTGTCCAGGGTGTTCCCTGCCTCTCGCCCAAAGTCAGCTGGGATTGGCTCCAGCTCCCCCTACGACCCTGAAAAGGATGAGCTGTAGAATATGACTGACTGACTGACTTCCCCCTTGATATTTGCAGGATTGTCTTCTTCCCTAGAATTAAGTGTTCCAGCATCCAAGTTAGTTCTGTGTATTGTATCCTGTGTTCAGATCTCAGTTTGCTTTGTACCTTGCCTTTGGTTTCTGACCAGTTATTCACCCTGAGTTGGACGTTTTGAGCTCCGATAGTTTGCGGGTTGCAACATGCTCATCCGTTTTGCAGCCAGGGCTTTGCATTTTTTGGGTACAATGGCAAAAGAAAATGATGAAATGTGTCCATCCATGTCCCACCATGTAAAAAAAAAAAAAAAAAAATCACGGAGCAGACCACTAACAGGAGTTGAATCCTTGACTTGACTGAAATGCAACTGAAAGACTCTAAAGTTCCTAATTTTTAATTAAGACCAAGCACTGCTGATCCATTTCCTCTAGTTATTCACTAATTTAGTATTTAGCTTAGTCTATTTACCAAAATGTTTTTTGCATCAGCACCAGTGTTGAATGAGCAGGATCCCGGTCTATTAGGCAGTCTATTCTTCCAAGATGTACAGCTGGGTAAATCTTGGGCCACATCCAGCATTGTGTACATGTCCTACATACAATTACTACATCGGTTAGTTGTTGATCACAGGTGAAAATGGTGTGATTATGTCTATTTTATAGCTTGCCCTAAATAGCATTTATAAAAAAAGTCAACATTTTTAGTCAACAAGCCTTCCCATTTAACAACATTCAACATTGAACATGGGCAGGAAGCAGCTCTTTTTCAGTTGGCAATTTGAATGCTTAGTTTTCCGTCTCTTCTAAATAACAAATGCCATCCCAACATCTTACACCAGAACACATTTTTGAAATTTTAAACTTTTAATGTCTCAGACTGGGTAAAATAGAAAGCTAAATAGTGGGTTTTGAGACTTAACAAATCCCCACTGACTGAATGTAATTTGTCCTATATTACTTCAGTGGCCGAAATGATAAAAGGAGGCCTTTGACCTTTTAGATTATTACATTTTGGGGCACCTCTATCCAGGGTATTGTTTCATACTCTAGAAATTAATCATTTGCACTCGGTAGCTCTTAATGCAAAGTTTGATTAAAATAGTAATGCAGCTGCATTCTACCATTTAATTTGTCAGCCTTGACATCTAATCAATGAATAGAATAGAATAGAATGCACAACCACTGATCAACTTCACGGCCCATGTGTTGTGTGTGAAATGTTGTGTGAGTTAAGGATTCTCTCTGATTAGACCATGCTGCATTTGCACTGTGATCAAGCTGTACATGGACCCAGTGAAATGATTTTAGCTGAGTAGGACAGGATTACACCCTCTCGCCAAAGCAGGATTAAATGTGCTTCATCACTGACATTAATGGCAACTTTGCTACGGAGGTTGCATATGACATTTTGGAGGCTGAGTTCTGGTCCAAGAGCTGTACATTTAACACCCCTTATTGAATGATGCATACATACAACTTATTCCTGGTGTGTTGTATCTTATTGTTTTCCTACTTTGAGCACTCAATTTGAAGGAGTTTGAGTGCCCAGGAGCTGTTTTTTCTGGCGCAGATTGGTTCTGGGGGAAGGGTCAGACAAAGAATGGTCCAAAAGATCCATATGAGAAAGAATACAGCAAGGAAACAGTGTCCCCTCCCCCGTGGATTACCTGCTCTGGAGCCAGGCCTGGGGAAGGGGCCTGTTGGCAAGCACCTGGTGGCCGGGCCTTTGCCCATGGGGACCAGACGGACTCAGCTCGAAGCAGGGACATGGGGCTGTCTTCCTGCAGACCCACCACCCATAGGGATAGCAATATGGGTCTGGTGCGATGTGGATTGGACATTAATTGTATGGACACAATTTCTAGGTGTCGGAAGGGGTCGTGTTTGGTGGCTTGAGGATCTCGTCTCTGATTTTCTGGTTCTTCAACCAATGACCTATGGCTTCACATGTGCTCTCATATGCACAAGCTTTAAACATTAAAACATTAATCTCTATTCTATCAAATTGTATAAGATTTTAAGAAATATATGAAATGTAAGAAATGTATACCTAAGTTAGAGGTTTTTACACGATATATACTTGATAAGGAATGCTTAGGGCTCTGGTTGTTCTATTGACTGTAACCCTGAGCCGTGTGTGTGTGTCTCCTTAGTGCCCTAAGCCATGTGTGTGTGTGTGTGTGTGTGTGTGTATGTGTGTGTGTGTGTGTGTGTGTGTGTGTGCGCGCGTGTGCGCGTGTGTGTATGTGCGTGTGTGTGTCCTTGGGCTTCTGTTGGCTCTGAGCTGGAATTTGTTCAGATCTGACAGTTAATAGTCAACAATTTATGTAAATATAAGATTTTGTGAAATACAAGACAAAGGCAGGGATTTTAACACAACACATTCCGGGTCAGAGAGGAGACGTTGTCCCAAGTGGAGAAGTTTACTTTACTACAACAGACCCGATCTGTTGTAGTAAAGAGGGAGCTGAGCCAAAAGGCAAACCTCTCAATTTACTGGTCAGTCTTTGTCCCTACCCTCACCTATGGTCATGAGGTTTGGGTAGTGACTGAAAGAATGAGATTACGAATACAAGCGGTGGAACTGAGCTTCCTTCGCAGGGTGTCTGGTCTCAGTCTTAGGGATAGGAGAAGGCTTACGACTTCCCCAATCTGGATAGGATGAGAAGCTCTGACAACCTGAAGGGGCTCAGAGTAGAGCCGTCACTCCTTCACATCAAGAGTAGCCAGTTGAGGTGGTTTGGGCATGTGGTTAGGATGCCTCCTGGATGTCTCCTTAGGGAGATGTTCTTGGCATGTCCCACTGGGAGGAGACATCGGGGTAGGCCTAGGGCACGCTGGCAGGATTATGTCTCCCAGATGGCTTGGGAGCGTCTAGGGGTCCCCCCAGAGGAACTGGTGGAATCTGCTCAGGTGAGGAGTGTCTGGATGCCCTTGCTGAGACTGCTGCCCCTCCGACACGGAACTCAATAAGTATTATAAATAGAATAGATTACTGATTAGCTGATCAGTGTGTCTGTGTGCACATCACTGGGAGTGTTGCCTTTCACGTCTTAGGTGCTGCGGCTGCTTTTCCCGACACTATTACATATGACTATATATTATATTAACTTCAACACCTTCTTTTTTTTTGCCCTCTCCCCACCTTTTTCAGGTGTGTGTGTTTGTGGCCGTAGGTGTGTCTGTTTCTCCGGTGGCAGCTGACAAGGCACACCTGCAACTCATCTCATCCAATCCTCTCCTCCAATATGCTCCTCACTTTCCTCACCTCTGTCCAGTTCAGTTTTCATTTCAGGTCCCATTCCCACTCTCGCGGCATTGTGATATAACCAAAGTAACTTTATTGAATCTAATAACTGCATCTAATAATTCTATTTTTAATATTGCTGCTATTAACAACTGGTTTACACATGTGCCTCGTCATTCATCAAGGCCAAATGGATCCACAATAATTTATTTCATGTGTACGCACCTCACTCTTCCCCAACTTTGGGCTTTATTGATTTGAAGTCTCCACAAGAGCTTCGTGACTGTAATGGCCTGAAACTCCTCTGTCTGCTGCCTAAACATGATGTTATTGATTTGCTAATTTATGATGACTAACGCGACATATTTGTTTTCTCACAGTCTCGTTATCTGGGAGAATCCCAGATTCAGATGTTTCCATAAATGGTTGGAATCTTTTTAGAATAAACAGAAAGTCTAAAGGAGGTTATAATTTATGTTCAAGAACATTATTCATATTATATGCATATGCATATGTTACTTTAGATATTCATCTTGGAACTGACACTCATATTACAGTTGCTGGTGTTTATCGTCCCCCTCTACACCAATTACAGCATTAGAGGACTTAAGGGAACTGTAGTAGTACAAATTATCAGACACGTTCACACACATGCACATCAGACTATCTGTGCCACATGTAAACTCAGTTAGGAAAGTTAGGAAATGACGTTTTTTGTTTTTATGTCCCAGACAGGTGGAACAAACTTCAGAACACACTTCAATTACATAGACTCATTCCAGTACACTCAAGGTTTTGTTTGAAAGTACTTTTTACATAACTTGTACATGGTTTATTTGATTGTGTTTTAAATGTATTTAATTATGTGTTTTACTTTAAACACATATGTAGTGTCCTTGATATCATACTCACTCAATCAGTTGCCGCCTTCTTTCTATAAATAAGCTTTTTTTTCACACAGTGCTGCCTGTATAGAAAACAGCCAAGTAGAAAATTAATGGCTATGATGAATCAAACTGTAATATCATGCCACCCGTTCATTTCTATACTGCACATGTATAAAGCAGACAGAGTGAGTTGATCTTGTGCAGTGCTGTGTGTGTAACTGGGCTTTCTGTGCTTCTGTGGCCTGCGCTTCTTTTAAGACTCTGTGGACATTCTTACTATGATCAGGATGATTAGTTTAAAAGCTTTTCTCTTTTCTCCATCTAATTCAGTTCCATCTCACTTTATCCTGTATTTGCTCTTCACCACTCTATATTCATCTCTTATATGTTCATTTTTTTAAACTTAATTTTTCTGATTTTCCTTTAGATATGTTAAGCACCACATCAGAGAGATTAAAACCATCTGGCCCTCCTGAAACTGGGCATGCACATTAATAAATAAAAAAAATACTGATTTTAACAGACAACACAATGGTTGTTAGCAAAGTGGGAAGTAAATCAGGGAAGGACAGATCCTAACTGACTCAGTCAGGAAGTGAATGAGGGTATCTGTTGTAATCTTAAAGTCTCAAAGTTAGGAACATGTATAGATCAATGCAGGGTCATTTGACCTAATACGACCACATCTACTTTTCTCTGGCTGTTTGGAACTGCCTCCTTTCCTATTATTGATTCTAAGCACGCCATCAGAATCAGTATATTATGCTTTCCGGCTGCATAGTATGTTGATTTTGTGCATATGATCAATTTATAAGACAACTTTAATATGACCTGTGAGCTGTCAACTATCCAATAATGCACTGTATTTTCTCCTTGTTTTTTTTTCTGTTTACCCGACTTACCCAGCTGCCTGTTCTGCCCTCTCCGATCACTTCAGTCCATTCTCCAAACCATCTTCATCCTCTGTGGAAACGTCTTTCAGTGCTTGACAACAGCTTTTGAGTATGAATATTTCAGCCAGTCTTAGCAGTTGTATAAAAATAAGTCCAAATCATGGAAACCAAGCATCACAAATAATGAAGGTATATTAAAATGTGACGCCTACACTCTCATAGGAGGCTAAAAGAATCATGAGGAGCTTTATTACCTGCAGGTAGAAATAAAAGTTACAGTATATCGCAAACATCACTGGTAAAAAAAATAATTTACACAAATTATAATGTATGTACTTAAAGAAATATATGCAAGTCTCCTGGCTGAATTTATACATGCCTGGTTAGATGTTTTCAGGTTCTGTATCTTTCTTTTTTCAATATATAATAATATTATATGAAGCTTATAATAATATAATAATAACGCTTCACGTTCATAAAACAGGAAGCATCAGTGCTCACTGCTTTCAGGTTTAATGTATCTTAAAGAGGGCAAAATTGAAAATAAATTGTTCTTTTAAAAAAATAGCAAACTTAAGTTATTAACTATTCCAAGTATAGAAGAGTTGTATAGTTTTTTAGTTTAAGACAATCTGGGGACAGGTCAGAGCCAAGCACACAGGTGGACCAGCAAGTGGGCACGACAGCAAGGAAAAAAAAAAGTGAGTTACCTGAGACATATTTTGTATGGAGAAAATGGTATTGTTGTAATTGTTGCACTGCTAAAACTATAATACAACTAAGCAAACTATAGTATAAACTAAACATTGACACCAACTCAAAGAGGATAATAAAACCACAACTGTCCTTTTCTCCTTTTTCCCTCCATTATCTGCTTTTTTCCCACTTGTTTTCATGTACACTTCATGGACTTTTTATATAAAGCAGATTTTATGTTGAAGGATATTGAGATGCAATAAACTTAACATTTATCCTTCCATGAGAGTATAAATATGAGGGATGGTGGGGTTGGATGGGGGTTTGGGTCACAGTGAGATACAACTCAGTGTTTGGGTTTCTTGACTGACAGAGTTCCCTTTCTCAACCTTCTTTCATGCCAGCTCAGAGAACTTATTAAAACTGCGATCATAGTGTTATGTATGCTCCTGTTGACAGTGCTGAGTGCGCTGTTTTTGAAGAGTGCCATTCACTTTGTTATGAGGTGTTTCTTCCATACAGTACATCTGTTCAAGATTATGCTCAAGGACAAGCAAATCATACGCTACGACAAAAAAAAACACAACACTGTGCTGAAACATGTAGTGCATGGTGTTGTGTTTTATTGAATTAGATACTAATGAGTGGAAAAGAACACGATAAATATATGTGTAAAAAAACATGAATAGTATAATTACATTTTAATCATGGTGAAAAACATAACACTTTGTTAGTGCAACATTTTAGTGTTCAGAGTAATAAAGTGTTCATATCTCGGGTGCATAGCATTTAATTCTACTTTCAAAACAACTTTTGTGAGTCCACCATTGTTATGAAGCTATAATGCTATTAAAATATGTGAAGAAAAATAGTAATTTGTTTGGAATAGTTGTCCTTGTAACAACAACCCCACAACACCCTCACACCTAAGCCCACCCTCCCCTCCCACCAGCCAATTATCCCAGAATAATCAGGTAGATTCTCAAACACCAACTAGTTATTTTTCTCCTTGTTTCATTTCAGTTTTTCACCTCCCGGCCTTTCTGCTCTCCCCTCTGTCTCAGGTCCACAGTGATGACTGTGATGGGACTGGAGGGGTAATGGATTTTTATGCGGCACAGTTAAATGTGCCCATGGCTCTTCTTTTGATAAGGGCGATACTTTGGAGGGGGTGCTGACATTACAGCAGATGGACCAGGCCCCCCAGTGGTAAAGACAGACATTTTGGTCACCAGGAAATCATCACAAGGACACGGGCTGGTAATGAAGAGTGATAGATGTCTGTTTGTTTTATTCCACTGTTGATTGGCAGCACAAATCTCTTCCTCTGTTTCTAAATCCCTGTCTGCCTTTTTCGCCTTATGCGTCTGTCTTAATTCCACTTTGCACCCTAATTTACCAGCTAAAGAAGGTGTATCTGTCAAACACTGCCTCAGACTGCTCCCTAACAGTAAACAGCTATATGCCACGGCTCAGTGAGCTTGTTTAAACAGCTAATCAACCTCCAATGTTAAGCTGAAAGCCCTAACAACTTCCTACAGTATCCATGCCCTAACCAACATCCCTGTACACCCTGTACCTCAAAACACTTTTCCATGCTTAATCTCACAAATCAATGTCAATTACATACTGATTATGGTTAGCGTGCCGAACCATTTGTCTTGATTTGGGAGCCGTGTAAGTGTGGAAATCAGCAATCCGTGTACGTACCAGTGGATACTGAAACTGCAGCTGGGGGGGGTCTCAGCCGCACAGTACAGTATTGTAACTTTAAAGGTCATGTTTGACTGTTTCTGCATCATTAGATATGAAGAGTAGTTCTGATTTACTGGGAAACAGAGAAAGGTCAAGCGTGACCACTCTGCCTCTCCCTCTCCTTCTCTCTCAGGTCGTAGCTTTGCTTAGGTTCCGTGTCACACTGTGAAGACAAAATGGCAGCAGCCAAGGGCCATTGCAACACACACTCTCGCCAGCACAGCGGGTACCTGTCGGAATCTTATCCACATGCCTGTCACTATGCCTTTGTGTTGCCATTTCATGCCCTGTACAAGTTGAAACGCACTGACTTATCAAGGTCCAACAAGTCTAAAATCTACTCCAACTTCAGATGAAACAGTGCTCATAGCTCGGGAGCGTTGCTAATTGCAGATAAACTAATACCAAACAGGAAACTGATTCATGTAATATATTTTCTGTCTTTAATCCACCTCACCCTGCCAATATTGTTGCTTGGGTGGTAACAGGACACCATTAACGTAAACCAGGGGTCTTCAACGTTTTCCAGGCCAAGGACCCCCAAACTGACGGAGAGATGGAGCAGGGACCCCCTACTCATGTATAAAATTGTGTTTTATATTAAACTGGTCCTATAGTGCAAAACTTTCGCGACCCCCCTGCAGTACCTCTGCGGACCCCCTAGGGGTCGCGGACCCCCTGTTGAAGACCTCTGACGTAAACGATTTGACATTCATGGCATGATTTTATTAAGTAGCTACTAAAGGGTTAAAAAATAAATAAAACATGTATGTAATAGGGTAAAACTAGATAAGTATATTCTAAAGGATAAATCAGAGATTTTTAACTTTGTCTGCCAAAGACAAAGTTAAAAGAGAATCACAATTGGGAAAAAAAAACATCTGTTATATGCATCACGTCACACAGATATAAACATTAGTTGAGTGCAGTTACAAAAAGGCTACCGGTAAAACATTCCAGTTGTGTAGAAAAGAGAAGAATCTGTTTTCTTCATTTTGCAACCTTTCAACCTGAAAGGACCCAGAAATCTCAGCATTTTCTTCAAAGGTTAGAAGATCCTCAAACAAACACATGGCATCCTCTGGAGAAAGACACTTTCTCCAGAGCTTCCTCATCATGACATATGGAATATTCCCAAGTTCTGCAAACACCCAGATCTGGAATGGCTTATGAGAGAACTGTCACCTTTGTGATGCCTAGAACTCCAGATTGTAGGATATTCTATCTTCAAGGCATCTTAGACCCAGGGATGGTATCAGTGACTGCTGATGCCAGCTGGTAGTTGGACTGATGATTGTGCCTGGTGGCACTTACTGTAAACTGGGACCAGCCAATGTTGGCAGCATTGAACAGTATTGGGAAACATGAAACAACTAACAACCTAAGTAACATAACATGAAGAAGATATGTGCACTAAACAAGACAATAAGAATGTGATGTATATCCACCTAGCATTAGAGATAAAGAAAACGAAGGGATTGGGGGATAGTGATGAGAGCTAGAAATGGTGCAAATGTTTACTTCTGCAGTCAGCGCAACAAGGGATGGATAATTAGAATGACATTTAGCATAGCCAGTGGGTTCGAGCACCGTTGTCCAGTTAACGCAGGCACTGGCCTTTGTTTGGTAGCACATCATTAAATATCAACGTGGCATCAATCTGGGAGATGTGACCATGAACTCAAGGCCGAACAAATGCTCATCAGTGACACCGTCGGTGGCAGGAGAGCCGGAGGTGGGGGGAGGATCGCTGGCTACTCTTGGCTCCCAAATGAGGTGAAACTGGTGCTTTCTGCTAAAATGCAGCTGACCCCTGACAGGCACTATCTCAAGCTCGGCAGAGAAAGCCAGGAGCTCACATTAGTGGGCTAGTTAGGTGTCAAATGTCTGTCAGCACATTCCAGGCTAAAGGGCTGTAGTCGTGCAATGAGTTGCTATCTATCTGAGCCTTAATAAGTGACAACACTGGATCACTCATAATGCATGGGCAGCCATTTGTGGAGAGGCTACGGGGCCTATATAGGACATGATCCCTATCTGCTTTTATTTCTCTCTCTCCTACTCCCCACACTTGAATTAATGATACGGGCACCCGGGAGAGGAAAAGATCTTATGCTCTCTGCATGTTATTTAAATGAGTCCTAACACCTCTACCCAGTTGGGGGTGGCTACGGGTTAAAAGCAACGGAGCAATAAGAGCAATGCATGTGAGAACATGGCTTTAACATGAGGGGCCAAGTGACCACTGTGTATGTTTTTGCATTAATTCAGACAGGCGTATTGATCCTAGGTGCTGACTCTGGAATGAAGCTCGCGAGTTCGAGAAAGGCTCATTAGACCCTGTGCATCTCTCCGACTGCAGTCAGCAACACACTGAGATAAAAGGGGAAAAAAGGACACAAAACAGCAACACAAAACTCAAGTCACGTAGACATATGTCTGAAAGCTATGGAAATGCTCACATTGTTGGATGTGTAGCTGCACCCAAAGTCTGTCTCAGGAGGGGGGTGATCCATCAGCTCTCTTTTGGCAACCATAGCAAACTGTAAATGAGTAAACAGTGGTTTACACTGGTGCAGATGAATTCACAGGCTGACCACAGCTGCACAAGCCCTGGACTGACTAGACTAGACTAAACTAATTCCTACATATCCTACACAAAGCCCTGCATGTTGCCAACACAAATATTGTATTAAATCCTATTAATGAAGAGATTCTTTCAACAGCAACTTACAGAGACATAAAAGCTTTCAGATTTTAAATGTACATTTTCAATACTTTTTTTTATACAACAAAACACACACCCTCAAATGAATCCTCTGCACCACTATCATTTGTTATAACTTTCTACCTCTGCTCTGGAGATATGAACGAGGATGTGGATGTACGGTACATCACAGCAAGCTGCACAAGACAAAGCATTCCAAATTAACATGCACAACTTATCAGATTCATATATTTTTTTTGTTACTGTTTTTTTTTTTGCATGCCATAGAAACAAAGTAAAGTAAGATGTTCAAAAAGATGTTCAAAATCAAATTACTGACCACAGATAGTCACAGATACAAAGTTTTGGGTTATTTGTGTTAGTGAATACTCTTGCTGCCATTACTTCCACTATAAATTCCACTATGTAGGGCTAACCCATCGCAACAATATACATGTGTTTAGCTTTTGGAAGAGAAAGTGGATGGCACAAACATATATGCATGATACCTGGTGGCTGACTGCCTATTGCCCCATTGTAATTTGATTATTACTTGAATTACACTGTGTAAAAATGTGACTTGTATGGCTGTCACATTGGCTGTATGGCTGACTGTTTTTTTTCCTAAATACAGCCATTTGTAATTGTATGAAACATGCCTGTGAGCATGCATTGTCTTACGCTTTTGATATCACATTCTACAACTGTGCATGTTCGTCTGTTGTCTCGGGATGTGTGTTTAAACCCAACACGTACATGTTATTTTTTCTATATTCGTGATATCGGTCAACAGACTAAGACACACTGGCACAAGACAAAGGGAAACACAGACTATTTAACAAACTGAAGGAGGGGAAACAGGTGGAAACAATCAAGGTGGTGATGACAATCAGGACAATGGGAAACACCTGAAGGGAAGTGGGAAGCGACCTACGTAAGGAGGGTAGGGTTTCAAAATAAAACAGGAAATAATACCAACACAGAAACAAGACATGACAATTAAAATAAAGACCCAAGAATCAAATGAATACACCCTATACATTAACCAATTATCCTTAAATACCCAGGTATAAAACTATATGTGGAGGTAAGACCATCCTCCATATTTTGGAGGAGCACAATGTGTTTTTAAAGTATAAATATAAAAAATATATAAACTGTAAATACCACAGCTAAGAGCCAATGCAGCAACAGAACACACACGTCCAAGATGTTGACAGGTTGATGGGCCGCTGTGCTTTATATTACTTAACAACAGAAAATAGTGTTTTTATGATAATACGGTCAGTGGTGCAAAATGTGTGGAGATATTTTCCTTACATAAATGTATGATTAGAGCAATGGAAGAACTCTCAATTACAAGCTACAATATTATCTGCAAAATATAGTTAAACCATCAAGTGTACTGGTTTGATCCCTTGGACTAATATTAGAATTTATCTGACTATTATTATATTTATACTGTAATGTCCGTGTTAAAAGTGTGACACTGTTGGTGAAGCTAGTATTCTCTTTTGTAAACATGGGCAGCAAATAAAGCTAATAGTGTAGTAGAGATGATTAATAGAAGAGAAAAGGTTCCGATACACACATCTGGTGAGATACTGGATCCCTTGAACTTGTATTATAATGAAGACATGGGGAACATACAGGGGAAAATCACTATTTGTTGGAGCTGTCCACAACTTCTAGATGTCTGAAGTATGAACTGAATCTGGCAGCAACAGCTCTTTGCAAGATGTCAGAATATAGGTTTAGATTAGAAACTGTCGGTGTAATCTTTAGTGCTGTGTATATTTTAAAAGTCAGGTAAAGTTGGGATTTTAAATGCAACAACCACTAAAATGTAAATAAATCCCTTTTTGTGAGTTTCAAATAGCACCCAAAAAGAATACCAGGCACATGTGTAATGGTTTGTTTTGGTAAAATTGTCAGTCTACGCTGAATAGCAGTCTGTGTAACCCTACCTTCTGTTCTCTTAGGTTCTCTTAGGTAAGTACAGAGTACTGTACATCCATTTTTTATATTCTCAACTGTGACATTTGAAATAATCTCATCTCAAAGATCCAATGTGACTTCAGTGCTTCCTGCCATGAAAGATTCATTGGCTAGAAGATTCGGGCCTGTCATCTTTAAAATTCAGCTGGGAAGTCTGTCACTGGGGTTGTGAAAAAAACAACAGGGCTGGTTGACAAGTGTGGCGAATGATGGGAACTTTCTTTGCTGATGGGTAGCAGGCCTGTCAGCTGGACAGTGGCAATGATGGGCAGCGGAGGTGGGGTGGGGTGCGATTGGGGAGGGGGGGGGGTGAAAACTATTTGCTGAAACTATTTGAACCCACGAGCCATTTATCAGGTGGACTCTAATGAACAAAAGCACTATCTCACAACTTTTTGTCTACCGTTCGATACCATATCTGCCCACTGTCGCTATCTAGTTAGTGCTGCTCTGAGGGATCGCCCTGTCTGATATTTGGGGCTTGTCAGACATAGTGATTGATGATTGAGGGGGTTGTGGTAACACATCTACCTAAACGGTCTCTCTGTTTAGGGATTTTGAGATTTTTTTTTTTATCCTCTCTAAACCAGGGTCTTCTTTACACATTCCCTCGCTCTGGGCGTTTACCACCTCACCTGCCAGTTTGCCAGCAGCTTTACAGGACACAAATTCTATCCAGTCTATTTTTGATGATAAAGACAATTTGTAGTCAGTAAGAATTGATTCTTACAGAACCGAACTCTTGCCCAATGTCAACTTGGAATAGTGATTATATTTTAGAAAAAAATGTGTCCATGAATGTAAAACATAAACCATTTAGCACACTAGTTATAGTGATAGTTACCATCTTTGTAAAAAATGTGATATGACATGTACTTTTTGTCTTGTTTTATTTGAAAACATAGAGGGGGCAATGCTTACAAATGTTTGCGTCACTCTTTTTTGGCTGAAAATATTTCAATTTGTAAACATGACTGTTCAAGTGTGGGTCGCTTTGACATGATACTACAATACTCAGGTTGCAGCTATCGATTATTATTGTAATCGATTACACTGTGTATACCACACTGGATACACTTTACACATTTTCTGCCCTCTTGTCCTCGTCTCTTCTGAGCTCCGCATCATGTTGTTTGTGCCAATCTTGGCGTCATGTGCACCACAGTAAGTGTCCGTTTGAAACGCAACAGCAGAACCAATGTTTAGTGGCAAGATTCAGGAAAATTGTAATCAAATCATTTTTATAATCGATTGGAGTTGATTAATCAATTAATAATTTCAGCCAATTATTTGTTATTAACATTTATTTAACCTGCAACTACTATACTCAGTGAGATCATTGACACTGATTTCAACATAACTACCTTGCTGACATAAAACAAACCAAAGTATTTATGCAAATGTGATGGAGGGACGTGTCAACCATGTGCAACAATGTGCCTATGATACATACATAGTAGTGTTGGACAACAATGGAGCTCTGTGGCATGGAAGCATAATACAATAGTCAGACAATACAATAACAGAACAAAATAATTGTTGGTGTCAGTCTGAAATTGGACCAGAATCACCCGCCTTACCCACAACACTTATTGTATTTGTATCAGGATACTTCATAAAAACAGCAGAATAGTTTAGTTGTAATGTCAGTCATAATTCATTCTGTAATGTTGTATTGAAGACTGGGTCAGTGATAAATGTACTCACACATCCAGGCAGGCACATTCACTCCCCCATGTTGCCTGGTGTAATAACAGGGCAGACCCAGCGAGTAGGAGAGCTTTACTATGCATGGATGATACACTCAGTTCCCCCCTTTTTTACATGAACTAAGCCAATTCCCAAACACACACACACACACACACACACACACACACACACACACACACACTACTTCTCTCTCTGATTGCAATTAGTGAATTATGCACTTGGACTTTGGCCAGCTATGCAGGATTAAATTATTCATGAATGTTAATAGGCACTGCCTCTCTTCGCCCCTTCCCCCTCTCTCATCCCTCCAATCCTCCTCCTCCTGGTCCCCAGCTCATATAGCCCATGCCGGAGAGATAATATTGACCTTTTCATTGGGGCATGTTATTAGGAGCTGCTCTCTATTAAAACAAATGATGACATTGTCTGTAAAGCACAATACAATAAGTCATTTCAAAGGGATTACTTTAGCTTCTGCCTGCTGAGAGCAAGCGTAAACTCAATACAGCTCTGGAAAGTCAAACTAAAATGAACAATGAAGGATGGAGTAAACAATACATCTCTACATTTAGCACCATACAAAGCTCTGTGATGCAGCCTTGTTTACTATACCAGTGTGTATTTGCATACAGCAGCCAGCCGAACACAATCCTATTCATTCATTACTGTCAGCAAAAAAATCCCTTTATCTCCAGTTTGGTGGAAAAGGTGCAATGCTTAGCAGTTTTTAAATGGCAGTATGTCTTTGACAAATTAATTGTTTTATCTTGGGTAAGAGTAATTACTGTAAACACAGCGTTTTGCTTCAGACATTATACAAGTCCCAGTCTAATAGTATTGTAAGTGTTGTTTTCCTGAAAACACGTATTTTCCTAAGTACAGGGGGTCCTCGTGTTACGACGGTCTCGAGATACGACGTTTTCGTGGTTACGACACATCTCCCATGAACTTCCTTGTTTCGGCTTAAGCGGTTTGCCCCGTAAATACGTACAGACTTCGCACGGGAACTAGTTGGTGTCGGCTCTTCAACACCTCCACAGCTAGGCTACTCTGCGTTGTGTTTACTTATGTGAAATGGACGGCTGGCGGGGGGTGCAGCGGCAGCCGGTAAGGAGATGCAAACGGACACAGATGTAAAATAGATGAGCAAAAAACAACAGCACAGAATCACAATAAACCCAATAAACACGTAACATTCAATCAGACAGTGAATACAAAATACTAAGAAACTTCTTTTTACAATATTAGTTTCCATTTTTCATATCACCACAAATAAAACTGTGAAATAGGGCTGCGGCGCCTTGTTCTTTTTGGTGCAGGACATAGGGTTCAGTTTACATTGTGATCCAAATGTGGACTTTACCAGACAACACAGCGTGGCACAAATGTTTTTTTTTTCTTTCTCTGTGTTAATTGTAAAGCATTTGGATCACAGCGTGATCTGGGCCAAGTGTCCAGTGCCACGCAGTATGGTGCAGGTGCATGTGCCTTCATAGCCCTATTGTGCCCTATTTCTGAAAATAGAAATTTACCATGTCACCTCATACAGTTTTTTTTTTACTTCTGAGGTTGCGGCTTCCTTTTCTCTATTTCCCTGTTCTCTGTCAACAAATGCAATTTTTACAGGACTGACCAAACTATAAAACTATGTGCACCTGTTTCTTTGTGTATATTTGTGAGGTTTACTGTTAATCAATATATCTTCTGTCCTGTAATTATTTATATTATCAATGATGTTTTTTTCACTGGGGAAACTTTATGTATATCAGTTTATATCTGCCATAATTTTTTACGTAGTAAAAAAGTGCATGCAGCAGTTTGTTCCCTATTGCTGCTGGTGGTCAATATATACATTAATGTTTCACAGTTCCCATCTGATTCATGTCCATCAAGCAGTACAACAGTACAGCCCATGTGAGAATCAGGCTGCACAGGCAGGATTATACAGACAGATGAAAAGAGAAAGATCAGATTCAAGCAAAAATCCCTGTGTAAAGACATACATGCATTTAGTTCTTAGGAAGCTCAGACATTCAAAGAACAAATCCTTTATTGAGGAAGAACGTCTGGTTAGGGATAGCAGTGAGAGCACAAGGCCACTGTGGACGAGATGTAAAGATGCACTGAAACCGTGAAATATAATATAATTACCACAATATTACGGTTTACAAGTTTTGACTTGATTTCATCCCAATGCAAAATTGAAAACTCACAAGTGCTATTTCAAACCAAATACAGCAATACTACTGTATATTTAACTAGATGCAATTTCTGAAGAAACTGTAATGGGATTGCTGGTTATGGAAAAGCTGGATACCAAAATCTTTTTAACTCTGAAAATTAGTAGCTATGGCTAAAATTAGCATAAGAAACAACATATTAGCTATGTAGGCTAAAAATATAGGATGAGCTGCCACTCAACCTGTGCTTAGTTTTATTAAAGTTTATATCTGCTTTGTATTGCAATAGCTAACTGTAGTTTAAAAGCTAACTATATCTAACTATATGTGACCTTTAGTCCAGTTACTAACTGGTAGCGTCAATTGTGATGCTAACAAACTGTAACCTGTTTGTTCATCAAATACCACTGACAGGCAAAATGTATTTGTCATTGATTTCATGAACATTATAAAATAATTGGCCTGCAGTGTAAATGCTTAAGCGAAACTGGACATCAGTTATTGATCGATCATATTTTCATGTGTGTGTGCGTGTGTGTCTCTTCAGCATGTCTCTTTTTGCTTTTTCACAAACATCGTAAAAACTAATATAAATCCTTACCAAATTACCAAATAAGTATTTCACAGCAAAAATCTCTACATACGATAATAAAAGAATTTATTTGAAAAATAGTGATGGCCACAATCAGTGTCTGAATACGTAATTTAGAAAATTAGGTTTTTATAATTCACTTAACCTGAATGGAGCAAAGAAAGTAATAATACTTTCTCAAAACGCTGACCATGCAACTCTCACGCAGCTGACAAACACAAGCTGTGAAAAACATGTTTTATTGCTAAAAGAATGCGTTCAAGAAGCCAAACAAGGACCGTGACAGGGAAGAGGAAGGTGACCCACAGCAAGCGAGAGCGTGCACTGATGAATACAACACACCCCCGACTTCATCTTTCAGACACGATGGATTCCTGCTGAGACTAAAGCATTCTGAACAGACGGATAAGAAACGTGGCGGGACACCTGTCACACCTCTGTTCTGTCCTTGATGAATTTGAGGATGTGCAGTCCATTTTAACAGAACGGGGCGAGAATCAGCTACAAATTTAGTCCAGTTGCAGAAGACTTTTTAAGCAAATACCCGACACGCTCAGTGGCTTAAAATACCCCACAATCTCCTTGCTGGCTTTCTGGAAAAACATCAATAAATCACTGTGTTGTCGCAGCAGCTGGTCATAGACGTCTTACAATAGTTACATGCAGCGGAGAGATGTGATTTTTGTGTGTATGTGTGTGTGTTTTCATGTGTGTGCATTAAGATATAATATACCAAACTATATGGAGAGACTCATAATTCAAGCACTATAAAATGTTTTCGTTGGCCCTTTATGATGAAGACAAACTTTAACTTGGTGCCTCCATTATAAATCAGTGATGAGAGACCGAGGGCACAGTCTGACATTTTGATGGAGACGTCCTGTGTGTGATAACAGGCAAATTCAAATGAAGCTGCTGAGGCTACAGCACAGCTCAAATGCGTCGCTCTCTGTCCCTTCTCTTCACAGCCATCTCTTAAGGGCAATGATGCATGATGCTATCTATTACACTGCTATGTGTGTATTTGCATTCCTGTTCAGGTGCCAGCATTTTTAATAACATCACAACAAATGATGTTCTGCTGCCTGTTTTGGCAGGGCGGGGGAAGAACTGTCACCAAAGGTGACCAGCTGGATGGAGTGGTTGGGAGTTGGGAGTTGAGTTGGGAGATGATGTGCACTGATGTTGGTGAGGGTCTGTATTCATTTAATCGTGAACAGTTACTACAGTCTCGAAGCATTCTTTTATAAAAGAATTGTCAATGCTCCTCTCAATAGGAAATATCATAGAACTCGATCTTCACCTTTTATAAATCTATGACTATAACCATCCCTAGTTCTCAGCTAGTTTTTAGAGTATTTGGTTTTTTTTGCACAATTCACCACATTGCTTTGGGTTTACAGCTTGCATGCAACTTACATATGTACACAGTATAATCATAATACGAAAAATACAAATAATACTAATAATACTAATACCAATAATAACAACAACAACAACAATAATAATGCTAATAATTGGGCTTTTCTTATTCAATTATATGACAATGGTTGTAGACTCGTGGAGAAAACACCTGCATCTAAAGATCCACCACTCTGACTGCCTCAACAATGGAATATTAGTGTCGGGCAACTGGACTTCACTGTCTGTCAAATCATCACTTGGAGATATAATAATATTGGCACACTGCTCACTAGTTGGATTCATATTCTAGCCACCACCACCACTGTCATCATCCCACCAATGTCCCTCCTCAGAAATTATCCCTGTTGGCTGAGGACATGTGGCTGAGCCAGTTAGGCTAAATCCAAATCAATTCCTCTCCGATGGCCATAGGAAAGTACCAAATCGAGTTTATGCTCTGCTAATAGAATCAGCCTGTGGGTGGGGAGAGGATGACTGTGCCATCATGTCCTCCCAAATTTCATTTCTCCAGGCAGGCAGGCAGTCCGACAGACAGGCAGGCCTGCTCAGTGGGGTTGGTGCTGGAGGGAAGCCCACTGCCACCAGGCAAGGATGAGCACAGTGCCAGATACCATGCCTGTCAAAGGTTTCACAGGAGGAAACACTGGGCCAGAACCCTGGGCTGGATGGATAGGGGAGATAGGAATGTAGTGAGACAGAGAGAGTCAGTAAATGAGAAAAATAAAGAGGCAGAATTACAGCAAAACTTACACTTGATGTGGTCCACAACAAGCAAAGAACCTGAATGCCATGGAGCCTGCTTGCCTCGAAAGAAAGAAAGAAAGAAAGAAAGAATATGGAGGGTTGCATATTGACTGACATAAATTTCCCCATTACCTGAAAGAAAGAAAGGCCTGTTACTGAGTCAACATCTGTAACAGTAATTTTATAAAAATTATAATGAATTTTCAAAAATTCATTATAATTTTTGCAAAATGCTGGCAAATTTTGCAAAATGTGCTAGCTTAACACAGAAATAAGTACAAGTGACAGCACACTGCACCTACATTATTTTTTTATTACAGGGTCCAGCTGAAAATTCAATTGCAGACAGTATAGCTATAGTTATTTAAACAGCACTGACGAAGGGAAAAACATGTGGATCCCCCCTGGTGGCTACCTGCAGTATCAGTCCTCACTTTCCTCAGTAGCGTTTGGACCCGACCTTACCACATAAATGAACATGTAAGAAAAATCTACTTTCCTTGATTCCTTTCAACAACTGTGTAGTGTCATTA
This sequence comes from Trinectes maculatus, assembly GCA_016785345.1. NCBI lineage: Eukaryota > Metazoa > Chordata > Actinopteri > Pleuronectiformes > Achiridae > Trinectes > Trinectes maculatus. The sequence continues at coordinate 55,276 of JAFBJQ010000490.1, read as the reverse complement.
GAGTAATCCTAATGACAGACAAACAAATAAATAACAATGAAAACATTATCTCTTTGATGGATGGTTCCAAAGATGAGTTATTTGGTTACTAAATTCATCATGTGGCCAGAAATACTGCTCCAAATAAATCCTAATGACACTGGATACTGTTGGTGATTCAGAATAACAACTTGAAATGGATTATTTGGTGGCAAAAGCTGATAATCTGTTTGTATGATAATTTTTAAAAAAATATTATTGCAACCAAATGCTCTATGGGACCATATGGCTCCACGGGACAATGGGAAATGCATTTTAGCTACTGATACCACACTGTGACCCAAAAGATATCTGTTATTACTCATGGCGCCTTGGCACTGTTTCACTAAACCTCTCTCTCTCTCTCTCTTTCTCTCTCTCTCTCTCTCTGTTTCTGCCTCTACAGGAACATTTTATCCTGTAGCATGTGGATGCCAGAATCAAGCAGATGTCAGCAAAGTGGTCCCTCGGTAGGCAAAGCTGATGAACACTAATGGTTAGTGGTTACCTCACCAGGAAAATGGACCACTCAGCGCTGGTGCAGGCATTTACCAGTGAGGGCAGGTGGACTGACTTGAATAAAGCAAGAACTGAGTATTTACCCTGCGATAAGGCAGACAGAGTTATAGTCACCTCCGCTGTGGACTTACAAACACTGGAAATTAAATCTGCTCGTTGTTTCATGCATAATCCACATTTGAACATGTCATTTAAAACATTACTTCAGACACTGACACCGGACCTCAGGAATTCCTTTCTTCATTGAGAGTTGTTAGGGGCTTGATCCTTGAATATCTGAGGCTGCTTCTATCACATATCCATGGTTTTCATGGACAGCAGAAGGCCTCTGACAGGAGCTCTGACTGACTGTTTCCTCACACTGAACAAAAGCACAGGTATGCACTGCAAATTATCTGGGACTTGCAAGCTTTTGCCCTTTTAATGACACAACTTTTACACAACATGGACATATTATACATCAAACTTTTCAGCTACTCCTCCTCTGGCTCAAAATGGAAAAATATGAGAGATGTGATGGATAGTTTTTGAGATACTTTTGTTTTGTTTTCTTTACTTTTGTTTGTTTACCTTAACTCATTTAGTTTTTATCAGCTGATATCAGTATCGGAAATTTGTAGTTGGACAATATTGGTGTATCGGATATCCGTAAAAAAAAAACAATATTGAACAGCCCTACTGTTTACTTATTTTTAGTCCTTCATTTACAGAAAAATCTTAAATTGAGCATGATGGCCATCTAATTTCAAGATTCGTCAAATTTCCACAATACTTGAGGCTGCAGTTTCAGGGCTGCATATAAGTTCAACATTGTCATGTCTTGTCTCTGTTTTGGTATAATTTCCTGTTTTATTTTGAAACCATACCCTCCTCACGTTAGGTCACTTCCCACTTCCCTTCAGGTGTTTCCCATTGTTCTGATTGTCATCACCGCCTTGATTGTTTCCACCTGTTTCCCTTCCTCAGTTTGTTAAATAGTCTGTGTTTCCCTTTGTCTTGTGCCAGTGTGTCTTTGTCTGTTGACCGATGTCACGAGCATTTTGATTCCAAGCCATAGTCTTTGTCATCGCAGTTTGTAAGTCGATATTTCTCTTTAAGAGTATTTTTTGTTTTGTAATTTTGATAGTTTTGTTACCTTATCATAGCCATTGTTTTGTACTTTGTCAGATTGTTTTTCCTCCCTTATGGAGTGTTTTCAGTTAGAGTGATTTTGGTTGTACTTTGTATCTTAGATAGGTTGTCTCCCTTTATGAGCATTTTTGTAGATTTTGAGTTGTTACTTTGATAGTCGCGTTAGAGCATAGAAAGTTAGTTTGTCAAAGTTTCATAGCCTTGCTTTTTCACTCTGGGAAAGAGATCTTTGAAAAATAAAAGACTGTGAATCAAGTCTCTGCTCCTGGGTCCTCTCTACATATCGGCCTGACAAACATTTCTCAAAGGTTTATTTAACCCAAATACCAGATTGTCTTGTAGAAACATAGTTTTAAATCATTGTTTCATGCAGGTCCTACTTTCTGTCTTGACTTGCTAAGTGCTACATGTTGGGCAATTTGTATGAGCACAATTATTTAAATGAAGTTGGTGTGAACTTTCCAGTTGCAAAATCTTAACCAGATCTCTACATAGTAGATGGATCTTTTATTTTTCCTTTATTTTTTTGTTGTTATTGATGGGGGAAGTAGTTAGAGCTAGAAAGTCTTGTTTATGTGACAACAGTGTATGTGGTAGTAATGCCATTGTTATTAACTATCTAATTCACAAATGGTATAAGTTTAAACGTATTTGATTCATAGTGCAAAAAATAATAATAATTGGATTTCTGCTGAGGATGCAGATTTTGTCCCAGACTCTGTTTTTCAGACTCCATTGTTGTTGAATCTGTTTCCACTGCAGCCTGCATTTGATTTTCAACTGCTTTGAATGATGAAAGGTCAACACATCAGCAGTAATAGAAATAGATGTATTTGTGTGTGTGTGTGAGGTCACATTATTCTTACATTTTATGGCAAAAAAAAAAACGCCTCTACAAAATAACAACATGCTCTATAATAAGAGTGGGTCTCAAGGAAATGGCAGTATGACAGTGCACTGTGCTCCCAAGTCATGGGGGCACAACTGTGTGTGTGTGTGTATGTGTGTGTGTTTATTGCACAGATGAGAACGGGCGTAGTGGAGTGGAGCTGGCCAATGTAGTGCGGAAAGAGCTGCAGTCAACGCTGTGGAGTCAATGACCCCTGAGCCAGTGGGGAAGCCTGCAGGAGAAAACACCACTGGTACTCCAGCCTCCACTGAGCACTGCTGGAGGCTGCTGCCGCCCCACACTCCACTCATCCTGCTCAGCTCCCAGCTCTACTGCGAGGACAGATGGGAAAAAAATATGTCGCCTCTGGTGGGGCTTTCTATTGGAGCTTAACAGCTTCATTACGCGATTCATCATCATTTCATATTAACCTTTATATTTCAATATTTACATTCAAATATTTATTTAATAAGGTTTTTTTTTTTTGCCTAACTGATTAAATTCCTCTGTTATTCTGCAGTGATAAGATATACAGGTCATTTGTGTTTGCGTCTAATGTAAAATATAGATGTGGTAGTGTAATTTAAAGGGCCTATTCAGCCAACCAGAGCCATTTTTTCCATGCATTAAGAATAAATATTCATCCACCGACTTGAATTCCACATCCCGGCTTTGACTTTGATGCACAGATACAAAGAGCAAATATCCTGTGTTGACACTGAATTCCAACATAAGTCTGACCACAGTTACTGGATTTGTATGCTTGTCTGGCATAGACAAATGTGTGAGGGCTCTCTCACACACTGTACTCAGAAGAGACACAGTTCATAGCACAGGTAAACAAACCAAATAGCAAGATTAAAAAAAAACGTGTGAGAGAGAAATCAACTTACACACTGAAATTAAAGAAAAAAAGTTTTCATAAACTAAGAATTCAAAGTCAGTGTTGCACATATAGTGTATTCATCCACAATTACTTTACTTTCTGATGTTATTTCTCCAAAGAGTTTATTATTTAAACCTTATTTCTCCTTTATGTGAATAAGCAGGAACATGCATCTCTTAAACATGTTGCCAAGGTTACACAACATGTTGCAAAACTCTGTACCATTTGTAATACACCATTGGGTCGCCTTGCTGCCTTTCACACTAAGTAATTACGCTGTTGGCCATTAAGCCAGGGCTTGTGTCCTTGGGGGACACTCAGATTCACCTTAGGTAAAACTAGTGTAACAAAAGTGTGACTGAAACACATTGCTCCTCCTCAAAGGTTCCTTTTTACTGCTCCACTGGCAGCGTAGGTCTGTTGATGGACCCATCAGTTAGTTTACGTATTGGTATTGATACTAGGTTCATCCCTCTTAACAGATTTTTTTTAATTTGATATAAAATCATATTGAAGAATTGTGCCTTTCAAAAGGTATTTATGCATGAATATATTGTATGATAAATATTGCTGATGGCCCAGGTAATGGGTTCTCTCATTAATTCTCATACTATTAAAATGCTGAAATGCAGAACATAGTACTAATCCATCATGGCTGATGTATTTTTAATGTATTTTATACATTTTAATTTAGCATATTATTTGCTTTGCATGTAAAATATTACCCTAACCTCAAGTCACACGCAATGACCGAAGATTGCCTCCTCCTAAAATGAAGAAAAAATGGGTGAGTAAAATGAAAGTCTGTTTAGTTGTCAAATTAAGTACAGTACTTGAGTAAATCATTTAGTTATTTCTCAGATATATCTTAAATGTACATATAAGATAAATCATGAATGAAAAAGCAGGTTTTTATGTTCATTTTTTTATTGTAACTATTTCAAAAAATATTTTTTTTTAAATATTTCACAGCAAAAAAAAAAAGCAACAGGGAAAAACCTGTGATTTTAGCCCAGGTTCGTTTACACCTGAATGGGCGAACTAAGTGCAGAACAGAGGTACCAGTGATAAAGTGTAATTTTACTGCTGATGTGTGTGGGTGTAGAGGGAGGGGGGGGCTTTACAGAACAGAACCAAAAGGCTGAGCAGCAGTGAGCTGGGCTGGATGAGTGAGCAGCAGGCAGGAGAAGGAGCTCGGGAGCAGACGGAGCAGGCAGGGGGCTGAGTGGAGCTGCAGAGTGGTGGGCATGAGCTGGTTATGGAGGAGTCCACTGTGTGGTGAGTGTGGCACAGAGTCCAGCAGGAAAAAAACAGACAAACATGCACTGATCTCGGAGCACATGGAATGAAGGTTACTCGGAAAAATACAAATCCCAGGTGAACTGGCGTTAAACTGTTGACTGGTTTGTTGCATTTTTGGTCTCTCACTTCTTTTTTTTCCTGCAAATCTGATGTTATAATCTCGTTATATATTCAGTTCCCCCCCCTATATTTTTAACATATATTACATAAATGTTGACTTTTTCTTGCCACATTGGATGTTCGAATTTTTTGAGCTCTGTGGACTACAAATATATAAGATGCTTCAAGCCATTAATAAAAATCCATCGGTCATTATTGATAGTCTAATGTGGCTTAAAGCTCCAAAACAGCAACTAGGTGGATTGTTTCATCAAGCCAACAATGAATCAATTAAAAAATATATGTAAAAATTGGACCAATAGAATCAGTGATTTTTGTATTTAACAGGAACAGCGGTGAGTGCCAGTCGTGTATTTTTCACTCATGGAGAGAGTGAGGAGATCAGGTCGTGGTGTCTAATGGGAAATGCATCAGAAAGGGGGAGCTGGAGATGATGTGTGTCATGCTGCTTGATCCATCCCTCCCTGCAGGGCTGCGGAGGACCGAACACATTCACCGCCTTCGAGGGCTCTCCTACAGCTGAGGCCATGATGACGCATGGAGCGCTGACAAGAAACCTCTATCATCCAAGCCATCGAGAGCAGCAGGAAGTAAAAGCAATATGCGAAACACACTATTTACCACACCGAGGGCCACAGATGCTGAAGTGTGCATTATTATTAGCCAATGACATTTCACCTCTGAACCCTGATTTCACAGGGCGAAAAAAAGAAACAATTTTCACATGGAGCAATGTGAAGTGATGCAGCACTTGAGTGTTTGATCCTGAAAACTCAGGATCTGGGTTTGAGTCGGCACAGACAAACAACATACAAAACCATCTTCACTTCCTGATTGGGTCACTATTCAGCCACCACCAATGACAGTACAAATTCCTTCTCTGTCTTTGGCCATACAAAGTCTCTGGTCTCATGTTTTCAGCTGCTTTTTAAGTTCTCGGATCTGAAAATAAGAAACAAACTGCACAAACAGAAGAGTCTGATTCAGAGCTTAGACTCTTTGGATGAGATGGATGGAGATTGCATAATAGTGTGGATGTAGTGCTGGCTTGTAGGCGGAAGTAAAAAAAAAAGCCACTATTACTTAAGTAGAGTTGCTTTATTCTCCAAGTAAAAGATAATAAAAGATGATACACAGATACAATGTCAGTCAGTGGAGCCAGTTACATGAAACACAAAAATATGTAATAAATAAACAATAAATAAACAACATTTCTGCCAGATAGAAAGCTTTTTTTTTCCTCCATTGGTAAATTATCACTAAAACCTCCTTTTTGCCAGTTTGGATTTAGCTCCTTAGCATCATTATGGGTTGTTTAGTTTCCTCGTGCTTCTGCTCTGTTCTCTGTCAGTCTTTATTATTTTTTGTTTTATTCTTAAGGACTAAAGGCATTTTTATTTCTAACAGTCTTGCCACACCCGTTCTGTCATGGTATATAGCCGGTAAGCGAGCTTGATGTTTTAAGAAGACAATCGTGATGATGAACTTTTTTATCTGCTTTTCTCAGATAAAGAATGTTGTGTAGAATATTCAGAGTCAATGTGTGTGGGTGGGTGGGGGCGGGTTCAAATTGCAAAGTTGTTGAATTTCTGTTCAGGAGGGTTTAATTACTACAGCTGACATTGGCGTTTATAGTAAATATGACATTTACAGAAGCCAATCTCTACTGATGGACCTGTGGTTGTGTGGAGAAGGTTAAAGCCTTTTCTAATAATGATTTCTAAAATGAAGCTTCTAAAGTTCAGCATATATTGGTGGCTGGTATTCAGTAACTTTAATGAAAATTTTAACTTCCACAGAAATTTCTCAGAAACTTCACCAAATGACGAGCGCTAAAATCCATCCAAAACACAGCGACTTCCTGTCTGTGTGCCTGTGTGTGTGTGTCTACATGTTACCAAAGGCCTGTGATGTGGAGCTGAATGTGTTGTATAAATGTTAGGGGCAACAGAGCATTCATATCAAAAAAAAAAACACTTCCATCCATCTATAAACTCTTTATTCTTCGCTCTTCGTGGAAGGAAAAGATCTTTTCCTCTAACAGCTGTGGGACTTTGCATTGACTCCCCTCTTTTCTCCCTCCCGGCAGATCAATCCATCTGCCCTTCCTCTGTAGAACAAAGATGCCACATCTGAAATAGAGATAAAGCAAACAGAACAAATGCGCTACCTCCCGAGCATGGCGTCACATATATTGGTAAATCTATGATAAAGTCACAAAAGGAATCTCTCTTCCTTGAAGACTCGGAGATACCATCCTCCTCCCAGTATCTGTCAGGCGGAGCAGACAAAGGGAATAAATCATCCCTGTTCATGTGGGAGTCGAGCTTTGAAAATTCACAGTTCACTCCTGCTAACAAATGCAACTCGGTTTGAAGCCTTTGAGGAGCAATGGCACAGGTATTTCTACAAAATACAAATATCTCTCTCCTCAATTCAGAGTTTCTTTTTTTTGCGCACTGTTAAGTGGGATCTAGACTCCTTTAAAAATGCAAAGTGCCCATTCACCATCTATATGATCATGAGAAAAAACTCATGCATTACTTTACACATCGTTCCGTTTTCATCTCACACAACTTCAATCATTGCATTAGTATGAACATCTCATTGCAACATAGTGGATGGCTTAATAAAACAACACAGTTGTTTTTTTTGAGCAATATCACATCCCTTCGTCGCCTCACCCTCACCCTCATATCTGGCCACCTGTAAACACAACCTATTTTCTCAGGCCACACCTAGTAAAAGCTCCAGTGAAATTCATCTACACATAATTGCAAAAAGTTTGGCACAGGAAGTTGGGTGATTGCATTTGCAGGGTGAGCTGGCGAACTGCTGTATGTGGCATTCAGAGTCACTTCCTGGCCAATAAGTGCCCATCACTTACAAAAGCTCTCATTTAATTTTTCTCCCTGCAGTTCTCTGCACTTTCATAGGTCAACGGCATAATGGTCCTCGCAGATTCAATAAAAATAAATCTAATGGCTTCTTGCATCGTCCATCTGGTCTCAGATTGGACTTTGTTGTGAACTGGCGCTTTTGTTCCTAATGAAACTGTTACGCGTCGGAGCAGCTGTTCCATTAAAAACAGAACCAAAAAGGTTTTTCTGATTAGAGGAGAAGAATGGTTGGTGTCTTGATTTAGCAGCAGGTCAGAGTCCATGTGCTTCATGTTGGGCGATTAAGGCGGCTGAGAGAGTAATTGAGATTTCCTGCATGTTGACTTGTTTCAACACCTTGTAAAAAAAAAGTGATGTAAATCCCGCAGCACTCGGCGGAGCTGGAATAAAGAAGATGCTTGTTAATTGTGAAGCTGTCTCATTTATGGATGCCCTGCTGATAAAGGTCTCCCAGACTCACCTTCTCTGCTGTCAAACACCCCAACTGGTAATTATGGACTAATTACAGATATATACACATACACACACACACACACAAACACGCACACACAACACAGGCCCGTGGTGAGGCTCAAAGCAGCAGATACACACTTCTTAGAAAAACTTTTTGTTACTTGGATACGTCTGAGGGCGGCTTTAAATTTTTGTTGCTTGTTAAATACATAATGAAGGCAGCAATGTGTACGTTTTATTCGTGCTACGTAGCCAATATTAACATTAACAGCTGTTTAGTCATCAATCTGGTTTGAACATTAAGAGTTTCAGAATCAAGCTTTATTTCTTTTGCTCGCCAGGTCGCCAGCGTAAAGGTAGAAAGCCAAGATGTGCTTCTCTTTTCTTTCCGTTACGTCTTTATATTGTCTGATAGAAAAGGGACTGAGTCTGTGTCCACTCTTTTTTGAAAATGTTATTTAACTTCCTGTTTTGTAAATACAAATCTTGATGACGCTTTTGGCAAGTGTCATCATAACCGTCTGCTCCTGACAGGAAACTATGTTCAGTGGCAGAGAAAAATATATATATATAGATATATAGATATATAGATATATTATGAAAAATAAAACCTTACTGATACAATGTCAGGAAGCATGGCTGTGTTACATAAACATCACAAGTTCAAATCCCTAAAATGCACAAATTTCACTCATAACACACAATGACATAAACACGATTAAAACATACCAATAGTGTTACAATATTTTGCATAAATAAAGAATAATAAAATATGGGTACCTTATATTTGGTGTAAAATATATCCTATATATTTTCTATGCATAAAACATGCAGAGCAGACTGGATGGCACGTGTGACATTTTTGTTGTGTTGGTGCAGTCAGTTGCACATTGTCTCTTTATTACTTACAAAGCTCATAAAGGAAGAAACACTGGGACGTCTCAGCACACTCTCAAGAACAGCTGAGGACTGGTGAAGTTTCTGGAGACGAACTTAAATGGTATGAAGAAAGACATTAACATCCATTTTACTTCTTAGCTGTCTGTAATGACACATTCAGCCATAATCATGGAACCACAACAACAAAATTGCGAGGCAGTTTTAATGACAACAGATCAGTTTGAATTATTAAAGACATAATTCTATGGATTCATGAGTTAACTATATAACAAATCATTTTCTCCTTTCACTGTCTCAGTACATTTTTCCAGACAGTATTTTGAACCTTGACTAATTATAACGACTGTGACCGTCAGTTTTAAACAACCCTTCTTTTCTTATTTTTCATCAAGCTGTTCCCTCGTCATCACTTGCTGCTTTTCTCACTGACTCCACCGCACAGTGACTGTCACAGCTCAGCTGTCATTCACAATGATTGTATCTCAGTCAAACACAACAGCCGCATACGCCTCAGAGTCATCAGACTATGAAAGGACAATAATTCATTAGAATTATTATTGTTATTAATGGTTGCCCTCCTTGTATCTGATATACTGCAAAACAAAAGTCAGTGTTAACTGCCAAAAATAAAGCATAGGATTGTTGTGCTGCTTTGTCTTGGTGTACACCAGAGGCTGCTGCCATTACCAATAGTCACAATACACTATGTGGGTTAAAACCAAATATAATAAGAAATATTATTATTTGAGACTAAATAATAAGACTTCTAATGCTAATAATGTTCCTCTTCACTGATCTCTGTGCTGGTGAGGAAGTGCATAATTTAAAGTTTAAATAAATTAGGTACATTTATAACTGTGTTATAACTGAGTTTATAACTGGCTTCTTCTTTGACCCTATACAGGGGGTCCTCGAGTTACGACGGTCGCGAGTTACGTTGTTTTCGTGGTTACGACACATCTCCTGTGAACTTCCTTGTTTCGGCTTAAGCGGTTTGCCCCGTAAATACGTACAGACTTCGCACGGGAACTAGTTGGTGAGCGCTCTCTCTGTCTCTCAGCGCGCCTGCCGGCTCTCCAACACCTCCACAGCACAACTGGGCTACTCTGCCTTGTGTTTACGTATGTGAAATGGAGGCTGGCGGGGGGTGCAGCGGCAGCCGGTAAGGAGATGCACACGGACACAGATGGGTTCGGGATCGTGGCAATACCGTAGGTTTATTCACAACACAGGGTCTACAAGGTTGATATCAGAAATCTAAAGGAAATGCTCATGACACTCGCAACATCAACCCTTACGGTGTGTCAAGAGGGACAAAGGGCAATTCACCACAGCAAACTCTTATTTTAGCGTGGTGTTATAGCGACATCTAGTGGCACAACTTAGTATCTACCTTACATATGAATGTATGTTCCGACTTACGTCGAAATTCGGTTACCACACATTTTCAGGAACGGATCTCCATCATAACTCGAGGACCCCCTGTACTGCAGTCCGTGTTCTCTCCTACCAAAAATATGACTTATCATGAGTCATACGCCTCTGTATTTTGATAGCAGCTGATAATTTTTAAACTTGTAATTCTTTGATTTAAAAAAGAGATTCAAATGTTGTAGAAAAGGCTTATTTATAATTAATCCCTTTGCTTTCTGTTCTCAGACTTCTCCATCTCGGCTCTTTACTTCATGAACAGTATTATCATCATGTTTTGGCAGCCACAGACTTTCAGTATCCACCTCCAGTCTGTCAGTGAGCTGCCTTATTATCCTATTTGTTATCATCATCAGAGCCTTGCTCCCCATTCAGCCCAATTCATCCGAGCCTCCAGCTGCTCCTTCCATGACCACGTAACATTCAGTCAGCCTGGCCCTGGTCCAGCCACTCAATGCAAATAGTAGATGTTGTGCTCTTCTGAAGTAAATAACATCCATGTTGTGCTCAACACGAGGAAGTGGCTTGCCAAGATTGCTTTCAAGGTCAGAGCTGGATGCGAGCGAGAGCCTCTCCCCCATCTGGCGGCCAGAAAGCATCATGTCCTTCACTTAGAGCTGTGACAGACACAAGCTGCTGATACACACATCCGATCAACAGGTGGCAACTAGCATCTTCACTCAACTACTGAACGTAAAAATCGTCACAAAAGTAATTTACATGTATAGATATACAGTAGGTACAGATGTCTTGCATAGTTATGGGAAATGAAAGTTATTGATCCCATGATGAATTATTGCTTTAAAGCTAACAAACAGGAGTCATAATAAATAGGAGTATACATCCAATCTGTGAATATGAACCCTTATTATGAAAGAATTATTATATAATGAATGATATCACTGCAGCAGGTAGCCTTCAGCAGGGAGCCTTCACATTGTGAGTCTCATATTGTACCATTGCCGTTTTATATTGTAAATATAACCATATTTACAATATAAAACCCTACGCTTCATATAAGCTTGATGGAAGCTTTATAATAGATAGATAGTGTTGTATTGTAATGCGGACATGTATTTCTGAGAAAATGTGACTTCATCTTAAGCAACACTTCCATAACCCTGTGATGGCCGCGTGTTATTTTTCGAGCGCTGACGGATGATAATGAGCATGTAAATGTTTGGTTTCCTTCCAGCGAGCCAGCCTCTGTCCCCCACACACAGTTCCCTGGTTAAATCATCCCAATTAGCCAACAACCTCAGACGGTGTCTCTGGGGAACATGCTCCCTGCAGGAGGGCCACGGTAAATGAATCAGACTGTGCAGCAACGGTCGTGTTCCTTAAAAAAAGAAAAAAAAAACACTTTTTTTCCTCTCTTTTCAAAGGCTTTGATTCCTGACTGAATGGATAATGGATTTTCAGCAGATCCATATTTAATGATTGTGTCTCTCACACCTTGTGACTCCATAGACGGTTCTGCTTTATAAACTTTGATGTAACATGTTCACATCCTACAGTCCCTGTGTGTTCTGCTCTAAAGTCTAACCTGCTGTATAATGAGGATCTCCTCACTGATCCCACACGTGCACACACTATGAAAGCCACAGTCAAGAGCCTTGAAATCCTTTTGTTCACTGCTAAGCGTGGTTTAAATATCTTATTTTAAGTCTATGAGCTTCCATAATTTAAGCTTTTGTTCCACTTGACAGTAAGAGGATGTCATCAGAGGACACACAGACTCAGCCTTTATCGTAATACTTTATATCAAATCCTCACATAGAACTCCTCATCTCACATTTGACTCGATGAACATGTAATATTTTATAGTTTTTACATATGTCCCTGAATGATTTTTTTTTCCATTAAACTGTGTCACGTGGAGTGTGTCAACTTCCATGAAGGGGCGAGCACAGTTATTCCACCGCTTCTTCTTTCTCCTCCATTTATGTAATACAGGGGGTCCTCGAGTTACGACAGAGATCCGTTCCTGAGAATGTGTCGTAACCGAATTTCGAAAAGTCGGAACATACATTCGTAGGTAAGTTGCAAATTGTAGTTACAAAGTTGTGCCACTAGATGTCGAGATAACACCACCCTACAATAAGAGTTTACTGTGGTAAATTGCCTTTTGTCACAGTAGGGGTTGATATCGCGAGTGTAATGAGCATTTCCTTTAGATTTCTGATATCAACCGTGCAGACCCTGTGTTGTGAATAAACCTACGGTATTGCCACGATCCCGAACCCATCGGTGTCCGTGTGCATCTCCTTACCGGCTGCCGCTGCCCTCCCCGCCAGCCGTCCATTTCACATAAGTAAACACAAGGCAGAGTAGCCGAGCTGTGCTGTGGAGGTGTTGGAGAGCCGGCAGGCGCGCTGAGAGACAGAGAGAGCGCTCACCAACTAGTTCCCCTGCGAAGTCTGTACGTATTTACGGGGCAAACCGCTTAAGCCGAAACAAGGAAGTTCACGGGAGATGTGTCGTAACCACGAAAACGACTTAACTCGCGACCGTCGTAAGTCGAGGACCCCCGTACTGATATTTTACATCATGTGTTATTGTAACCAGATCATATAAATGTGCTTAACTGGGGAAAAAAATGTTGATTTCAGACATGTCAGTAAAATATGCACAGAAAACACTGTTTTTTTCTGCAGTCCAATATCTATATGCAGTACATGTTTAGGGTTTTCACAGGTTAACAATATAGTTAATAATAATTTCTGTGAGTGTTTACAGTATTTGTTAACTCTACCATTGAGGTTATGTTTTGGTGCCATCTGTCTGTCTGTCTGTCTGTCAGCAGGCTTATTCAAAAAGCACTGAAGCATACCCCGCCCCCCCAAAAAACATTTTGGAACAGATGGGATTAAGAGCATGTATACAGGATTTTTTTTTAAAACTTTCTTAACACAGTGAGATATTTTTAATTAGCCACAAAAAAAAATCTGGATTATGTGGAAGTTTGTGCTTGCTGAGCACTGTCTAGTTTTTCTTGTTTCAGGAATCAACTTGTGCTTTTAAATCAAAACATCAGATCTATGAACTATGAATCCGACTGCTTCAGGCCGTGAAGATATATCTGAAAATAACACCAAACAGTTGCTTCAGACTGAACTTTTTTTTTTTAAACAGGACAAACATTACTCACAGATGAGCCGCAACATTAACACCACTTACCCGTTAGAACGCCACGGCTAATTAGTGGATGGATAAATGACTAAAAAAATGATGTTATTTTTCTCCGGCCAACCGAATCAATTTTCTTCTTTAAAAAGCGAGAGAGATATTAAAGGAATAATTCTAAGAAAGAAAATATGAAAAGTGTTACAGAGGGCTTTGCTTTTAAAAGTCTTCAGCCCTCCTGCCTCGCCACAACAACCATTGAATAGTCCTTTACGGAATTCAATCAATCTTCTATTTTTCTATTCAGGTAAGAAAACACACAAGTTTGAATGTGAAAATGGTATGTTTTAATCATGAATGGGTGGCGTGCACTGTGAAAGTAAATGATATTAGGTCACCTATTATATTTATTTCCTTTTGAGAAAATAAATCAGTTACAGCAGTCAGTCTATGTGCTAACAATGACAAATGATGGGAGACTGAGCCCAGTGTGTAAAAAGCTTCCATTATGTCTATGAATTCAACAAGCACAAGTGCACTATCACAGGTTTTATTTGACCAGATTCATTCCCGTTGTCTCTCTCTCTCTCTCTCTCTCTCTGCCTCACTATAGAATCTTTAAGATTAACTCCTTCACCTCCATGTATAAGAGATGCATCTGTTTCCATCTTGGACCAATAGCTGCCTACATCATATCATATCTTCCTGCTGGGATGGTAATTGTTTTTCCATTGATCGTTAAAGGCAGTATCTGAAGGAGATATACACTTCTTACTATAAAAAAGCAACATATATCATTTTATATTAATTTAAAGTCTCCCACAGCCCATTATATTGACATATTCAGTCTAACTGTTAAATGATAAAAAATGTATGGCTGAAACGCATGTCTTCATGTGGATATATATAGGGCAACGGTAAAACTGAAAATCAAGTCACACCATGTGTAAGTAAAATGCCCAACTCTCCCTTTGATTGATCTCTTTCACTAATATTCCCTTTGTAGCTTCATTAGCACAAAGTATTCTTCATTTCATTTTTCACCAAAGCCCCTGGGAAAATATAAATTCCTCTGAGTTATAATAAAGGCACCCAAGCATGTGCCTGAAATAAACTTATTAAGCAGTGCCAATTAGGCCAACGTTTTGTTTTGGATTCTATTGCCGAGGAGACCTTGTTAAGGCATCGCCACACACACACAGAAACAGAAGGCCTTCAGTGAGCGGTGGACAGTACAACAGCTCCAGACTTGAGCAAGTGTGAACTCGACTTAGACCGAAATATTTATTGACTCCTCATTACATATTTACTGTTCCTAGGGTAGAGGGCGCCATTAACTAGACTGACTATAATTAGAGCTGGATCAAATTCAGATATTTATTTATTTATTTATTTGATGATTTATTTTTATAATGGTCGTCACGCTTGGTTAAAAGCCTTCACTCATTGTGCTTTTGAAACAAACACCCGAGAAAACACTGTTGTGTTGCTTCCAATACAAGTTCACTTTTATAGTTACACTTTTTTCATTATTATTTGTATCTTCATCAATCAACAAGTCCATAAAAAATAAGTCAATAAATATATACATTTATGAAGGAGTTTTGTCTGAATTTCATTACAATTCATTAACCACTTTTCATTTTATAGATTTGGTTTACATGTACTTTCTTGACTACTTGACATTACTGATACACTAATGCCATTGACTGACATTTACTTAATACTGTTTTACCTATGAGATGCTCATCGATTGTCTGCCCGGATTGCTTGTTTATTTCTCATCACTCTGACTCAATTTAGTATTGACTCTGGTACAGTGTTCTTTATATACTGTTATTGCTATAAACTGCAGCGCTGACCTGTCTGTTTTATTTTCACTGCACTGTGTCAAGCCCTTTGTAACGTGGCTTTTGAAAAGTATAATATAAATAGAGATAATAATTGTCGGATCGATGAAGCATTTCCTAGTCTAGCACAAACTACTAGCGCAGTCGTTAGGAGCAGGTTTAGTTTCAGTGTCTTGTCCAAAGACACTTTGACATGCGACATGTTGGCTGGAGGAGCTGGTAATTTACCACTGACCTTCTGATTAGTGGACGACCCCCTCTTCCTCCAAAACCATCCGTTACAAACCAAACAGATATTTTTATCTGCCACTATGTGTTTCTTTATTTGCC
The DNA here is from genome assembly GCA_016785345.1 of Trinectes maculatus. NCBI lineage: Eukaryota > Metazoa > Chordata > Actinopteri > Pleuronectiformes > Achiridae > Trinectes > Trinectes maculatus. Next base: position 39,421 of record JAFBJQ010000490.1, on the reverse strand, counting down.
ATTACTTTCTCCTAAATGTGGCAACGGATTGGCTTTACAGTTAACCTCGAAACACTGGAACCTTCTTTTTTGCGTGTACATTATATTAAGTACATTGTCAAAATAAGGGGAAATGTGAAGCTCTGACAGACTAAACGAATGGTGTCTGGAGTCTATCAGTATTCCCAAACCCTGGTATGCAATATCCCTGTCAGCTGAACACAATGGCGAGACAACCACACAGCTTTAATGAGGACAGCAGAGGCCAGGTTTCACACTTAGGGAATGGTCAGATGTATGTGGGTAACTGGTATTTTTAAAACTGCTAATGTTGTGAAATCACATCTTTGTTTGTCCAATGCGCGCAGAATAATAAGACGTTAGCTGGCAGCACACAGCTCGCCGCATGCGATGCTCAACAGATAGATAATAAAGCAGCACATATCCCCCACGTAGTAGCTATGGATCCAATTAGAACAGCAGTGCTGTTAGATGGAGAGAAATATTAAAATGTGATAATATCAGCGACGTGTGCCTGTGTGGCTGCTGTTTCTTTTTCTTTCTTTTTTTCTTTCTTTTTTTCCTGCTGGCCCTGGTAACACCTCTTTATGGCAAGGTACATATCCTGGCTCTAAGACACAGGAAATTAAACTTGTTTTCATTCCCCTGATAGTTCCTGCCAGGAGATTAGATCACCATGGTGAACTCACCTCGCTCGCTGATGTAAACCCCTCTGGTGTCAGACTGTCCCTCAGAGGCCACCGTAAGGGCCTCTCAGCCGCATGTCCTTCCTGCCAATAATCACCCCATTAAAATGAATGATTTTGCTCAGACCTTGTACTGTACATAATCGTCAATTAGCCACTGGCGTCGAGATGGCACCTCTGCTAACCTCTAACAGTCTGCTGGAGCCTCATTATGGGGAGTGTGACTCACACATGATCACAGCCAGTCTCTGGGCAATAATGGGAATTGAAACATCAGCTTTGTTTTTGATGAGTTTCACACAGAGCAGTGAAATGAACTGTGGGCAGCAGCGTCTCCCTGCTTGATCATCTCAGCGAGAGGAGGCTTCGTGAGATTCGGTTTGTTTTTTAATGACACAATTAGCAAACCGGTGTTGAGGTTAAAAGACACACAGGCGTGTCTCATCTGAAGACTTTTTACATTTTGTGTTTTCATACACAATCTGCACTCCATGTACTTCAAACGCGTTTCTTCATCCCACTATCTATAACAGACCACGTCAGTTTACGTTTTGATCCCTGTACTTGTCTATATCCTGAAACATCTTTGGATCTTTCCTCTCTAAAAACTCTTGTCTAGTTCTTGCAGTGTATTTGGTGTCATTGCTGTGTAAGATGTCTCTCCTTTAACTTGCATTCAGACTACCTCATATATAAATGTCATCACCAATACGCATTTGCACTCATGTAGCCCAAAAACAGCCCAACATTTCATAGTCAGCACAGCAGTCACTGTGTTGGTCATGACTAGGTCCAAACCAATCACGCTCCACATACAGATGGACGCCATGGCAGCTCCTAATAATGAGGTCTCTCTTGGATGCATCATCCCCTGGCGACTGGCATCAGTTTAGATAATAAACCCCTTTTCCCTCATGTTGGCAGATGGGACATGAGTATTAGTCAAATACAATTTACAAAAAGTTCCCATCACTGATATTTGTTCAAATGCTCAGTTTGTTTTCGATTAGTAAAGTGGGAGCGAGGCATTATGATTGACAGCTGAGACGGAGTTGTGATTGGGGGGGAAGAAAGACCTCTGATATTTGTTGTTTTCAGTATTATTCAGTGGGAGGAAGTAGACACATGTCATCTGTCTTTTCATTGGTCCACGTCAAACTTGCTTAAAACACTTTGGTTTCGTCTGATCATAGATTTGTCAGGCTTCCCCTTCATTGTCAAATGACAGGTTTGATCAGGTCTGTTACATTGATCACAGATAAACTGACTTCTGTTGCACTGAAGCTGTACTTTGACTGGTGATAACACTAATTCTGAAATCACTATCATTTGCTGACCTGCGACGGCACCCTGCCAACGCACTCAGCGTACACAGCGACAGAAGACCACACTACCATGCTGCTGATACACAACTCTCCCTACATAGCCAATGTATACAATGAACCAAACCCCAGCCAAATCATGGTTCTCTATGGTAACTAGGGTTTTTTTTTTTTTTGGTAGGTAATTGTTTTCCTCTGAATACTTCTTTAAGACTGCACAAGCCTTTAAACTCATTTTAACACTGTGCTGTTCTACATGAGGCTCATGTGTTTGGTTTCCACTGTTGTATCACTTTCAGAAATCTGTATGAAATCTTGTATTTTCTTTTGGTATTTGAGTCTACAGCATCAGTCCTGGTGACGCCTGCATATATACTGCGCCCCAACCCAACAAACAGACAAAACATATACTGGTTATTAGTTATTGTCTATGTCTGGGTGAAATAAATACAATCTTTTGAAAAGTCATCTAGTGCTTATTTATCTTTTGAGCTAAGGGTCCCTGGTATTACCCTGCACTGAGATACTGTACATACACAGTCACCTCAGCTTGTACACTTGTGTCTTTGGACAGTGGACAGTGGGCCCACTTTCTGTGTGAGAGCAGCAGAGACAAACTCTGGTTTGCATGGAAATAAAATCTGTTAAAGGGAATGTCTTCACATTTGGCCACGGCTGCTTCACAGCACCAGTGTTCAGTGTCAGGGGATGTTTTTGTTTCTGCACCAGGCAATAATGTGTCTTACTGCACCGGCCAAACCAAATCGAAGCTGCCCTCGTTGTGAGCCCCTGGTTTCTCTAAGTGATGAAGAATGTAGTGTTTAACAGACTGTGAGTGTGATGGCTCCAACATTAATGGTCAATAAATTTGAATGATGTGCCCTACAGCCTTATGGCCTCATCTTTTTCTTCCAGCTTTGCTATTGCTTCAGACAGCCAGTTTGTTCTTCAGCTGAGCCACCAGGGTTCACATCCTCCATCTGCCCAGTGTCTTCTGTGTTGTTGTTGTTTTTTTATTATTATGATCATTATTTTTGTGGCAGAACGGGCTGGAGCCAACCCAGCAGATACAAACACATTAACATATATGTCATTGTGATATATTAAATACAGTATAGACTGGAGATTTAAGGCTGGTCACTGTGGTTAGTAATAATAGTTGGTCTCTTAATCTTTTTCACAATGTAATTTTGCTGTGATTCTTCTGAAGGAGGAGGAAATAGTCCTGGATGCTGAGCTCTGTGGAATATTCAGAGTAACAGAAACACAGCCTATGCTGCAAACATCAATAAATTAACCATTCAACAGTAAGGCTGTATTTGATTTATTTGTTTTAGGTGTATATTTATGAGTTGTGCTTCATTTATGTTGCAGTATTTCTAAAACATTCCAGGGTGGATTTTTCTGCTTGTGTGTTTATTGAATTGATATTCTGTTAACTTTAGCTGGTTTTGATTTGCTTTATTGTAATATTTTTTCCTCTGCCCTTGTCGATATATATATTCGACTGAATATATATATAGAACCTTTGAGTGATAGCCATGACAACCAGCAACCATCAAATACAGCTGCAGGAGGATGCTGCTGTATTGGGAGAGTCAAGCAGAATCAAACCTGCACACATTCTCTCAGAATGTTTGATTGGTGGACAGTGGCTAGAGCCTCAGCCAAGGTGAATGAGTTCATTCTATGATTCATTACCTGCGTTGGTATCAGCCTAGCTGAGAGATCTAGGTTTCAGCACATTGGGTTGGGTAAGAAGTATTGGGGGACTCTTGGATAATGTGTCAGCATTGTCGAGAGTCACAAATAGGGGATCCCTCTCCCATGGACAGAAGTGCAATGGATACCACATGTACAGAACACATCAACACAATAACAATAAATAAAGAGAGAGAGAGAGAGTAAGCGACAGAGAGAATGCCAAGAAATGAAGCACTGCACAACTGGTTGACGTGATGACAAAGTTATATCAACGAAATGTTGGTAATTTCGATAACAGCAGCAATGAGCTCCTCTCATTCAGATCAGCCAACAGTTCACTGACCTCTGGTATCGGGGACGCAGGTCATAGCTGATGAGAAGCAAGAAATGACAACAAACAGAGACAGTGGGGGAGATGAAATTACCAACAGCCGCCTGATGTCTCAATGTATGACGTTCAGTGGGGGAGAGCCTGCAGGAACATGCTGTGTCTGATCGTCACGACAATTGACGGCGAGGAGGATGGGAAGGAGGAGGGAATTGCCCACGGGTTTAAAAAAAATCAGGAAACAATGCAATAAGCTGTGAATGTTAGCTCCCATTGCTGCACAACCTGGAGGGATAGCTATTGGTGTTACTAAAAGAAATAAGCTCTTGGTGGGGGTAGGGGGTGGGGGTGAAGCGTGAATGATGAAGGGGGAAAGAATTTAAGAAATTACCAACAGCCGCCTGATGTCTCAATGTATGACGTTCAGTGGGGGAGAGCCTGGAGGAACATGCTGTGTCTGATCGTCACGACAATTGACGGCGAGGAGGATGGGAAGGAGGAGGGAATTGCCCACGGGTTTAAAAAAAATCAGGAAACAATGCAATAAGCTGTGAATGTTAGCTCCCATTGCAGCACAACCTGGAGGGATAGCTATTGGTGTTACTAAAAGAAATAAGCTCTTGGTGGGGGTGGGGGTGGGGGGGTGAAGCGTGAATGATGAAGGGGGAAAGAATTTAATAGTCTCCTTTATATAACATAGCTGGTTTATTTTAGACAGTCACTTCACCACCCCCACCACCCCAAAAAAAACTTCATATAAATTATTCAAATAGTTCTGGGGGGGTGATTTGCATATAGATAAAAGTCAGTTTAATATTCTAAATTACCTTTTTATGAAGCAACCTGAAAGATTTGGTTTTAATCTCTCAATAAATGTCTTGGCTCAATGTGTGTTATTTTTTTTTCTGCATACCTGGTGAGTGAGTGGGTGGGTGAGGAGCAGTGAGTGTGAGTGAGTGTGTGTGTGTGTGTGTGTGTGTGTGTGTAGGGGGGGTAGTGGCAGGGTTGGGGGAGGATGGAGATATCGCACGGGAAAAGGTTCCCCATTCGTTTTGCTGCCTCGCCTTTAATTAATAGATTATGTATACATGCACACTCCTGTCAGTCTCTCTCAGAGCATCCCATTACCACTGTGACCTCTCTCTCTCAGCTCCCCAGCAACCAACACACACACACACACACACACACACACACACACACATATATATATCAGACAAAAGCATGAGGGGGTTGATGAATGGAAAAAATGAGGATTGGGAGTTAAAAGTGGAGGACAGGTTCAGCCAATGAGCCTTGATGAGCCAGAAATTCAAAATCTATTTTTAAATATGGGATTGTATTTAAATAATGTCTCATTGTCATTTGAACATTATCAACACAAAGAATCAAAATGAGAGAGGACCAGTAACCCCTAACCCTAGATTCAAGATTCTGTGTTTATTGGATGTCTATATGTATAGTAAGGAAACATCTTTACTGTACAATGAAATATTTTCTTTGCTGTCCAAATTGAATTCCAGAAGGAAACGAAAGGTAAAGTAAGACTAAGGATAACAGAAATCAAAAATAAATAAAATGCAAAATACAAATTAAGGGCAATTTGAAATGGGTAGGAGAGACGCAAGTATACGCAATAGAAACACAAATGCAGTTTATGCAAGGAAAATAGACTTAAATAGACTGAAAAAAATATAATATATGACTGTACAGCTAAGCAGGGTATTGTGCAAAGTATGCAGTCATGCAAGAGGGATCATTGATTGTCGAAACAAATGTCTAAAGTTACACCTGCATCTGAGGTAGTCCATGATTGTAGACTCCTGTCAGGTGTACCGGAGACTGATGGCATTCCTTGGATGTATGGATGGTCATGTGCATATATGCATTTCAGGTGTTTTAGTACCTGTGGAGATTATGTCTCATTCCGGGCTCAAACACTCACAGAGTGAGACGTCCTCTCTCCACATGACCTCTGACTGCTGTCTGTCTTTATCAGAGATTTTCTCTGTGAAGCAGCTGGAATCAGACAGGAAGATCGGAATCACGTGTCTTTCTATCCATGTCCTGTGGCAGTAGGGGGAGGTGAAGGTGTCCAGGTGATAATGTACTCTGCTCTATAATGGTGGTACACGTTGATGATCAATGTAAGCCATAAACGGCACTGTGACATAAAGAAGTGATAAATCTACCAGGTCCTCAGTGAAGCAAGACACATAAAAACAGGCAGCTGTGGGTTTCCACGGCTATTGGTGGATTCCTCTCCTCACCTCGGGGGTGAAAAATGCAAATAACATAGAGATTATAAAAAAAAAGGATCATGTGTGGGCTTTGGAAGATGGGGAATGAAAATATCAGTGGGCCTCTTTCTGATTTGTATGTCCAGAGGCGACACTTGAGGTGAACGAACCATGTCTTAAATTACCATGTAATAAAATTTTTACCTCAGAAAGTGGGGTGTCTCGCAAAAAATAGCATTGGTGGTTTTATGGTTCCAGAACGTGTGCAAAAAAAGACCATTATATTTTCCCGTCCGTGACAAATCTTATCAGTAATGTGGCATGTAGAGATGGGAGTGAGCTGATGTTATGTCTAGTGGACTTCTCATTCTGCTGATTTGATCATGTAGATCGATGGGAACACAAAAGACAGCAATCAGCTTCGAGTTTGGCTTGTTCCTTTGGTGCTGACCTGGTCACTGCACCGGCTCCTGTGCTGGCACATATTCTGTCATGAGATAGTAACAAAACAATCTCTCATAAATGACCATTCTCTTTCACTTTAAGATCTTTGATCTGTTGATGTGATTAAATCATGTGTTTATTTGTCTTCTCCAGGTCATTTAAAACCTACTGGCTCTGCTTTTTATCTATGTCTATGTAGAAAATGATGTTTTGCAGACTCCCGAGCAGAAAATGAACTCAAATACAACTCTGCAGTATTTGAGGTATGTCACTAACTGGATCACGATTAATTAAGTGATCATAATACATGTTTCTGTAAATAGTAAAACTTCTGAGAACCATATGGGCGGTTCCATAGTGGATGATCTGTTAAAACGCCTCTTTGTGTCCACATTCATTCTGGGTTGGGCTTTTCCTGACTCAATAACTGGATAACTAGTATCGCTACTATGTGCATGATGCATAAGGGATAACCTGAAGAGGAAGCAGTTGGCACATGGACTTGAGTGCTATAGAAATTGAGCTAAGACGTCCCCGTTAAACTGCTTGGTTGAACTCGTTTTTTTCTCAGTTGTAACTGTAACCAAGACAAAAAAAAGTTTGCATGCTGATACAATGCTAATGATTTTAAGAAGGGTTAGGGTTAGGGTCACTGCAGGCACAATGGAATACATCAAGTGTTGATTCGTCTCATATATCTGTCTTGAATATTTCCTGCGCCCAATTTCCATGAATAAGATTGAACCCAACAGTGTCTGTTTTTTAAAGTTTGTTTTGGGCGGACAGACCAAGTTGAGCAAAACAGTCGCACAGTTGCAGTTTGATACTGTCTCCACATCCCCTGCACCAGACCACATGTGGTGACAGCCACTGGTGAAAGTGGTGGCCAGCTGGCGCCAGTTCTACCCAGAGGAGAGCACTGAGGGGCAGTGAGGCCAGTGAAATGAGCCATTAAAAGACAGTCCTGTCTGTGTCTGTCTCAAATACAGACATGGAGAATAACACAAAAAAAAGAAAACACTGTCAGTATCAGCCTTGTATAAAATTTGATGTTACACGGCTTGTAAGTTAATGATGGAATCTGACATATCTGAACATTAAGAGCTGTAATTGTATGAATCATTAGTTTTATCGTTTCGTCACTCTGTTTCTGCTACATGCATTTATGCTCATATGTCTGTTGGGATTTATGAAGCTGAGGAATGTGAAGTAACCAGATGTTGTCTACTTCATTATTCTTTTACCGATCCATAGTAGAGGTTTTCAGATCTGATTCGAACTGGATAAAAAGTCAGTTACACATACGCCCCACCTCTTTTCCTCTTGGAAACACTATGAAAATGAATCCACTTTTCCCTGAGGGAACCGTTTCCTTTTGACATAGTTTGTCTCCTATGTTGTGTACAATTTGTACTAGTCTGCAAGCCACCAGTGTTTTCTATATATTTTATGTGTGCAGAGAGCCCTGTGTGATGAGTACGCATCATGTGTCTCTGTATGTTGACATTTTGGTACATTTGGTACTTGGTACAAATTTCAAGAGACATGGTGACATACAATGATGAGTTTGTGGTAGCCTCATCATTCCGTGATGTGGTCGAGTCCGACACATGCCTTACATTTGCTGCAGCTTAAAAACATGTCCCTGAAAACTGCAGCCTTGACAGAAGTCACTACCTACTGGGACTGTTTCTCTTCCGTCCAAGTAAAACAACACAACTCTCATTTTGCTTCTACAGGGACTTGGTGGCTTTAAGCAATGGCCTTGAAACCCTATACTACCCTTTAGAGATCTGGGGAAAATCCCAAGACATTTTGTCAAGGGACATGGTCTTAGTTTAAAAAGGACATGTAGACAGAATAGGGTGGGTGTCCTCTCACCTCTTTTTTGGGGCCCTTGGTATCGTCCCAAACTCCCCCCCCCCCCCCCCCCACACCCCCCCCCCCCCCCCCCATATGGCGCCACTGCTCAGTAGTGGCAGATGCACTTGCAGCTTCAAGTGTAAACACAAGCTATTAATCACTTAAAAATCTAGCTAATGGCCAAACATTTTAATAGTAAGGAACAAAGTGAAAACACCACAAGGGAGTTCGACAGGAGAGAGAAGCCTTTGACCTATCGTCTATGAGCGGAGTGATGGAGAGCAGGACCACAGTGTCCTTCCCTGGTGATGTATTGGCCAGACTACTTATTGATTGGCTCTGCCCTTCTGCCTTGATACATCATTTCATTTTTGTTTGAAGAGCAAGATCCCGGATGCGAGCACTTCCAGTGAGGGCTTGCCTAAATAAAAGCACCATGCATGGGGTAGTCAAGAGGAGTCTGTCTGCGTGGTGATGGATCAGGTCATCTGCCTGGTCCCAGGGCCTGAGTGCGGAGCGTCGTCTTCATCAGACAATGCCTGACAGGATGTCCATCATCACATAGTCATGCCGACGGGTCCGCTCCCTAAAGCAATGCCAGCTTACATCAAGACATTGGCAGCATCTTCATCATTTTCAGTCATTTAGAGACACAAATTGAGCTTCAGTGTTTGGCTGTAATCATCAGGGGTTCCGGCCTTCAGGGTGTACCGGTTAGGATATAAGGTTTTTTTCATTCATATTTTTCTTCATGTCACCCCCAAACTGCACATCCCTTCCCTCTCCCATCCTGATTTAAAGTCATCACATTTTTATATTTTCATCTTAATATTAAAAAAAAAAAAATCACTGAAACAAAAAACGCCAACATATAACTACAGCGTCTTTGAAAGTGTGAATGAGAAATATATCACTTGATTTGCAAGAGTGAAACCCTCCTTATTCTCGCGTTGTGTAGGAGTCAGGGTGTAACACAATGTGTACACTAATGTGAACTGAAACCCACAATACAAAATGTCCTGACTGCACCAACTCACCCGAGTTGTCATAAACTGGTTCTACCAGAAATTTAACAATGTTTAGGACAGAATGGATTCAGATCATATTGTAGGTGTAACTTAGGTCAATGTGTTCCTAATGATCATTGTGTGTCAGTGGAGAGATCTGACCATGAACCCAGTGATTACGCTGGTTTAGCTCCAGAAAGCCAGTTCCTTCGTGAACATGTGTATGTTCTCGTGGATGCAAGTACCATATTAACTCTTTGGATTTACTTTCTACCAGCTTCTAAAACAATAATCTGTAAAGATGAAATAATGTGACTATTTTTTTATAGTGTTCTGTGGTTTCCAAGTAATTGTACAGTCACTTCAGACACTTTTTATGTAGAAGTACTGACTGCAGCTTTATAGTCTGATTCAATCCGGCTGCGAGGAATTGCTGCATATCCTTGGCCGGTTTGAGCCAGAGTACAGAAAAAACACGTTTGACATGCGCAAAGCAGAAAAGTCATTTACCTGTATAGTAACTCGTGTATCACTGGACAATGCAAGGAAAAACACATGCTGGAAAGAACATGCAAATTCCAAAGATACAGCCGAGCTTTGCAGCAGGTTCAATGCTGTAAGGAGACAATAACCCCTACTACACCATGCGAACACAAATTTTAATGTAACCCTGAAGAAGTTTGGAATCAGTATGTGAAAAAAAATAGTCAGACTTTATACAGACCAAAGTACACACCAGTGTCCCACTCTGGCACATTGGAGGTGCTGTCTGGCTTTACACATTCTATAATTCCATAATCCCTGCTTATTTTCTGTAGCAATGTCCTTTAAAGATGATCCAAAACTGCCCATTAGCTCAGCATGTAGAAGGCTTGTAAAACTGACAGCTGAGGCCATTTATGTAACTGATAAAGGTGTGAGAATAAGAAGATAGATCAGACAGGTTGTCAGGATAGCAGAGGCCCTTAGAGACTGATTAGAAAATAGGCACCTACCAGAGGAGAGAAGAGCAAGACATCAGAGGGATAGATTGTGCCAGTTGACAGGGTGGGAAACACATCAAGAAAACGTACTTCTTTGTCCTGTGAATTAGAACCATCAGGGGGCTCGTTGTGGCTTATTAAAGCTTGTTTGTCAAGAGGCTCCAGAATGGAATTTGGCTTCCTTCCCACCCTGAGACTGAGATGGTTTCAGGAGTGAGCAGGACGGACGGAAGAGAGGAGAGACAGAAGAGGTGAGCACAGAGCTACAGAAGAGTTTTATTAGACATGCTACAGAGGTGATGCAGTATACACAAGAGACCATGAGAGGGAAAACTCAAAAAGCAGGAAACCAAGTCGCAGCTCCCCTTGTTAAAAAATAATTCAACCTTTAATTGTGCCTCAGAATTTTACCAAATTGTTACATTTTGAGCTGTATAAAAATCAGGCTTATAAGAAAAAAAATATATGTAACAATTCTTTTCTGAGTAAGCGCCTCAGAGGTTCTATTATATATATATATATATATATGTATAAAAAATGGGAATTGACACTTCCTTTTCCTGAAATGCAACATTTCATTGTTTTCAAATGCTTGTTTTTTTATGAATTGAAGAAACTAAAGGCACAGAAACTTTGGTCCAACTGAGTAGCCCTCTCAAGTAAACTGTCACATGACAATGAAATCACAGTGGACTCAACCTCAATCTGCTGCCACAGCATGCAACACTCTCTGATGTGAGATCCTATGTCACTATACATGCTTCAAAAACAACTGACACTGTCACTGACAAGTACACTTCACTAATGTGGAAAAAGCACAGAAAGTTTCAAAAACACAAATAAAGAAATACTCAGCCATGAGCTACATTAAAATATGTTTACCTTCAGTGTGAACTGTGAAGCCCAAACTGGTAGAAAACAATTACAGACCTGCCAACATGTATGCATTTTGCGTAACGGGCATGCATTTTGACCTCCTGACTCGCCTGTACGAGTCCATGTTCTAAAGTACGCATATTGTTGTCACCAGGTTGTCAGTTGAAGTTGATTCAGTCGCTGAGCCACAGAGATCTGCGCGTAAGCCGGACACTTCATTTTCACCCAACCACCCTGTTCTGCCCCGCGCAGCTTCGCTCCTCACCCGTGTGCTGGGGTGGAGGGGGGGGTACGCATAAAGTTCTTTCAAGGTTGGCAGGTCTGCAATTAAACTGAATGTATTTGTGGAATAAGGTAGGGGGTTTCAAAGTCGGAGGGGGGGTCACATCAGGGTGGCTCTGTAAATGGTCGCAAAATTTCAGCATTAGCTCTTAAAAGCTGTGTAAAGCAGCTTAAATACTAATGGTGATGATCGAGAAATAGTTCAAAGCAGCATAATATATAACAGCAGAATTTTGCTGTTAACCACTATTAAGCTGTCTTTGCACAATTACTGTGTTCATGGGCTCAAAAAACAACCACATCTAGAAATGGTGTGAAACTCAGCAAGTAAACTAAGGTCATGAGGGGGATTTTTCCTTTAGTTCAGTCTGAGAGGCCCACAGTTTCAGAAACCCCTGTTATGACGAAATCCAAGTTAAACTGCCAGTTCAGTTAACAATCATAAACTCTGGAACAACAAAGCTACACCTGGTTGGTGGCAGAGCATTGAAAACAGTAATAATGACAAAAAAAAATGCATTTTTATCAACCCCCCCAAAAATCAATACCTATGTGCCTCAAAAGCATAGAAGGGTATTAATGACTATGACCATTTGAATAAACTGTTGATATTGTCACGTAAGGCACATAAGCACTGTATCTTCTCAACGTAATCAAGAATTAAACAATAATCTACATCAAAACTATTTTTCAAAGGGACAATCAATCATGTCATTGTTTCGACATAACCTGGAGGATCCAGGTTTTGTAAGAGACCCTGTTCAGACCTGGTATTACATGTCAAAGGTAGTCATATCAAGTGAACAGCTCAGATGGTACAATAAGGTCTCAACAGAGAACTGCCGTTCTCTTTAAAAAAGGGATGTAAAGGTTTCCGTGTCTCTCAAGGAATGACAATATCAACACAATCCCAACAATAAAACTGATTATTGGTCCCCCCCAGTGTCCTAACACAGTCTGAAAGATTGCTGAATATCTTCAAGGCAGTATAACCTGGTACTGTCAGGAGTTTGTGGGTTACATTCTCAAATGGTGGACTTGGAGAAGGAGACTCTGAGATGCTGGTTCCCTCCCATGTTGTAGTTGTGAAGATCAATCAAGGCCTGGGTGGCCTCCTCCACTGTTGACATCTGGATCAAAGCCATTTTGCGATCCCTGGGAAATGTGACACAGTGGTTAAGTACAACAGAAACCAATGTTATAGGGCTGTAATATTAATCAAAACTACTTAAGTACTCAAGAATAACTGAATGTTCCAGGATGAAACTTTTAACATATCTTCAGTAGCCACATACTGACAAGTTAAGTTAAGAAAGGTCTACATACTGGAAAAACTTGAATGCTTTCACAGTGCCTCCAGCATTAGAGAAGAGCAGCCGCAGGTCATCCTCTGTCACATCTTGTCTGTTTAAGTGAAGGGCACAAATAAGTTAAGAGTAAAGTTTGGTCATGTCATAGTATATTCATGCTTTACTGTTAACAGAACTCATACTCGACTGTCACTGAAACAAATTCCATTGAAACAACTGAGGATAAGATTTTTTAAATATGAGAAAATATATTATTTGATTACTAGCAGAAAATACACTGTTCTTGAGCTGAGAACTGCGGTACTTACGGGATGTTGGAGAGATGGAGGGTGGCAGAGGGTGGAAAGATGTTCTGGAAGTTTTTGGATCCCGGTTTCTTGAAGCGGTGAAGTGGGGAATTGGTGTAGTCCTTGGTCAGGCCCTGGTCATCCAGGCCATCACGGGGCAGTGCCACTGTCTGGTGCTTGGACAGTGTCACTCTGATTATCTTCCCATACATCTTTTGGCCATTCAAGTGGCTCATTGCTGTGGCAATGGTAAAGAAACGGGAGGTCACAAATTAAGATGCTGTAACTCAGTACATGGTTGAAACTAGACCCATACACAAATAATAAATGGTGCCTATGTTTATGGCAACATAAAATTCAGAAATTTGTTGTACTGGGTGATGAGAGTGCCTTCTAATCTAATATTGCATCTGCATATAGTTCAAGCAACTAATTGCTGCCACATAGAAGGTAATACATCCTGCAGCTGGAGGGTTTTTGTGTCTTGTTGTACATACTGTGTACGTAGTGTTTTGTTCTAGTCAGAATGCTAAGTACCAAACTTTAGAACCTGTTTAAATCATGAGGCACAGTAATATCCTCAACAACAAAATTATTGCATCAGCGACAACTTAATCCTGAATGAGTGAACTTGGTTTGGAATGACAATGGCTTACCAAGCTGGGCCTGGTTGGCGTCTGACATCTGAATAAGAGCGCTGTCCTTCTTATTGTAAAGGATTTTCACCCTCTGGACATCCCCATACACTCCTGCATTAAAGCCGAAGGCATGAGAAGTGGTGAGGTGGAGAGAAAGCAAATAATTAAAATGTTAGCAACAGTGATGAGGACATTGCAAGACAAGAAGCAAAGAGAGAATTTACAAGGAATTTACAGGATACTTCAGAGTGAGATGAGTATAGAAAGAATAGGTAAAGAGAAAAGAGAAACCCTCTAAACAGATAAGTTATGAAGCTGTGTCACATGGCTATAAATAAAAACATCATGCAAAAAATAATGACTTAATCATGCATTAACAAATTACTGCATAAAGAAGTTTAGGGCAAAGTAATAAACTAAACTAAAATAAAATTAAAATGAACTCAAACCAATGAAAAGGGGCAAAAACGTATTAAACAGTCTACTGTGTCCAAGTAAAATTTTATATATATTAGGATTAAACTAGTGATACAAACTGTAACACTTAAACTAATTATAATAATGACAAATGTGTCAAAGATAGAATGGAAATAGAACAATAAGAGATGGTAGACGAGAGAGAGGGAGAGAGAGAGAGAGAGAGAGGGCGAGGGGGAGAGAGAGAGAGAGAGAGAGGGCGAGGGGGAGGGAGGGAGAGAGAGAGAGAGAGAGCGAGCGCTAACGATAACATACCGAAGAGGGTAAACAGACTTTGGGGCGTAACCATCTTTAGAGGGAGAGAAGAGCAACAAGCAGCGTGAGACAGGTAGAGAGGTAGAAGAGTCGGAGCGGAGCGGAGGTAGAGATGGACAGATCGATCCAGAACGGAGGTAGGTAGGAGGAATGGTGGTTTTTGTTTCCCCCCGGAGATTGATGGAGGTGGTGGGTCATGGAGGAGGGGAGCAGGCGGGCAGGAGAGGAGTAATGGTGGGAGTTTTGATAGAGGGGAAGGGGATGGTTAATGTGGGAGAAGGTGGGAGGGAGAATTTGAGGGGTTAAATATTCCCCACCAGCACATTGAGTGAAGGAAGGGAGGAAGGGAAGGGCAGGTTGAATGGAGGGGAGGGTGGGTTGGGGTAAATAGGGAGGCAAATGCAAATTGGGGTAAAAACAAAAAATAAAAAGGAGGAGGGGGAGGGACAAAAAATAAAATATAGGTCAGTACACTGGAATAATGCAGGTAGTTTTGTCAGAGACAATGGCTTGGATCAATGTTTTCTCTAGTCAAAATACAGCAAATCACTTGCACCAAAATGTAGTTCACCCTGGACACGCATGGGGTAAAGGTACATTCTGTCAAAATCATAATAAAAATCAGCAATATAAAAATCATAAACATGGGGTAGAAATTACATGCAGCAGTTCAGAAAGCTGGAGATCTACATTGGCTGTACAACATGAGAAGCTGAGGGGGTAAAATTTGTTAGGAGACCATGCAGTTGCAATTTTGTTAAGCTGTGCAATCAGGCATGCAAGAGTTGATGTGAAGGCCAAGGGATTAAATAACGGTGGCATTCACACAAGTCCAAAAAGCTAAAAAAAAAAAGGTTCCAGAACAGTATCTTAATGTCAGAAATGGAGTATTTCAAATACTGCCAAAGGCTCCAGGATAACACATTCATTCAAAGCATTGTTCAAAGAGAGCAGACTGATGAGGGAAGGAGACAAAGACATTAGGGGCGCTTTTCCACTAGCGTCAGCTCAGCATGCTTTGGGCCACCTCAGCACGATTGGTCCGGTGGTTTCCGGGTACGGCTCCACAATTTATTGTTCGGAACTGAGATGTTCACGGGCGATTTTTAAATCGCAGAGACGTGTGATTTTATTGAAGGCAAATTAAAACCATACACGTCATGTTACAGCTTTTGTTCAGATTGGAATAAAATGAAATTTAACACTGCTCTATTAAACATCCACCAGTGGCTGTGTATATCTGCCCAATATCATTTATTTACTCTAATCGCTGTTTATTTCACTCCATTAGACGGAATTTGCTGTTGTTGATGTGTAACATGCAGTTTCCGCGTATACAGCCCGCCCCCCTTCCCCCGCTCCGTCTGTAATCTTTCAGGAAGCAGGGGAAGACTCCGCCCATGTAGCGACACTGCTCCAGTGTAATGGAAAACCAACTGTATCGTACCATGCCGGTCCGTTCTGTGCTGAGCTGAGCTGACGCTAATGGAAAAGCACCCTAGGACCCTAGGTGAGTCAAATTAGAGGCTATTTAAGTTACAGTAAAAAAAAATAAAATAAAATAAAATAAAATAAAATAAAAATATTAGAGGAACAGGGAGGAAAGATAGCAAGCAAGCATTTCAGGAAGCAGGTATTTGTTTTCAGAAACAAGGAACAGGAATGGAGACCAAAAATGATTTCATATGAGCTGAGAAGAGGTGAAGAGAGCTTAGACAGAAAAACAGAGGAGAGACAGTTAGCTGAGTTAGATACAGTTTGACAAGAGGGGGAAAGGGCAGAACACTAAAGAAGGAAGGAGGGGAGGGTTTTAGTGTGGTGACAGAAACAACAAATCCCCCTGTCTTGTGAGGATATAATGAGTCCTGACCACAAAGAAACAATGGGAAGACCCTGGGCATGTTAAAAAAACACCAGAAAATACAGCAAAGAAAAGGTTAGACAAAAAAATACTGCTTCCTATTAAAACGAGCTCCAAAAGGAGGACTCCAAAAGTGGAACATCAGTTGAGTACACAGATAGTTCAGTGATTAGTAATTATCAGAGCACCTTAGAGGTAAAGTTGTTACAAGGTCAATGACAGACACGCAGAACAGAAGGATATGGATTTGATACTGTTACCCTGACTACAAAGAAATATTTTGTAAAAAGGTGAAATATTTTAATAGGTATACACATCCAAATCCACCTTATAATTCTCACAAAATCTCACTAAAGCATTGCTTCTTCTTCTTCAACACTGACAGGTAACATAACCTGAAAACTGAGTTGGTCTGAATGTACCAAAATAAATTTAACAGGTCCAAGTTTAGGTCTCAGGTAAAATGTGAATAAAACTTCTCACCATTCTTAATGTACCCTGAATGACAGACACAATACTACAAAAAATGGAATCAGCAACACAAAGAGGATAACTGACTGTAACCAGCAACAGATAAAGAAAAAAAAGAATCATTTAAAAATCAAATCAGAGGAATGAAGGTAGTGGTGGAAATTGTGGAATTCAAGCTTTAGATGGTCCATCTGTCTGCTGTGTTTGGATGTGTGTTACTGACCTCCTCGTTGAGGTTGCTGACCAGCAGGACCCCACTAGACCCTGTCTGTCCAGCTAGGGCGACCCTCCCTGCAGCAGCAGCAGCCGCCGCTGCTGCACTCAGAGGGCTCAGGGCTCCTGACAGGAAGCAGACAGAGCATTGATGGAATGGAGAATAGCACTTTCACTAAATGATGGTCTGACACCATTTTAGCAAAAAACAAGTCTGAAATTTTTTAAATATAGTAATAGCAAATAAAGTAGTAGCCATCACTGACTAAATTAATTCACCTTAATGTCTTCAATAATTCATACTGAGTCTACTCAAAACTTAATCATATTAAATAATATTTAATTAATACCCACTGAAACCAAATCACATGGCCCCAGAATTCAGAACTATATGCTAATTACTTAAAAACATAACTACAGTTCAAACTGTTAGCTAGTACAAACACTGACACATAAAAGGGACAAAATAAAAAAGTGTGATCTACCTGGAATCTTACCGAGGAGGGAATTGGTGTCTTTACTGAAGGCAGCAGCCACAGTGGTATCAAGGCTTGGTTGTCCGTCACCAGCAGGAAGCTCAGGACGCGTGTAGTCACGACTCTTATCATTGTTGTACTTGACATTTAGATTTACCAGCTTGGAAAAGTCAATGCGCAGCGTGCAACATGAGTTGTAGATGTTCTGACCATCTAGCGCCTGGTAGAAAAGAAAAAAAAAATCAATGTCATCCCTGTTAACTTTTGCATATGGCTGTGCAAAGCACCAACACGCAGTTTACTGGTCAACAGTGGATCGGTTATAAAGCTGCAAAACATGACTAGCGGAAGCTCCAGGTTATGACCTCCAGTGACCCCAGTGACCTCACCAGTTTGGCCTGCTGTGCGTTAACAGGATCGCTGAACTGTAATAGGGCCTGGAACTGATTGTTCTTGGTAAATGTGATTATCTTCATGACTGTGCCAAACTTGGAGAAAATCTACCAAAAAAGAGAATACAAACATTAATGATGACTATTTTACAACAAGTCAACAAAACCACAAAAAACGGTCGCTTACCTGCTGCAGCACATCCAGCGTTACTGGATAGAACATGTTGTCGATGATGATGCGCAGAACAGGACTTGAGGCTGCAGCAAGAGCCTCCTGTACATCAGGGCTTGGTGACCCACCAGACTGGACAGCTGACACTGCCTGCAGCACTGCCTGGGTACGCTAATAATGTATAGAAATCACAACAAGCACTGACATACATATCCAGACCTGGCTGCTGGTTAAGGCCTATGAGGCAGATTTGATCATTTGTGAATATGGGCTATACGTGGGATTGATTCAATTATCAGAGAGAACATCATTATTCAACTTTTAGACAGTTCAGAATTGTAAAGTATTGCAACAGCCAAATAAAAACCTTTATTCTTAATATCCTAACAAGGTCAGGTAAATGACTCACAGTTTATTAAATACTGAACGTAATCATTAGTTGCAGCCCTACCTGATTTCCAGCGTCAGTTTTGAGTTCTTTGTGATTGGAGTACTGAATAAATACAGGTACATTGCGGACATGAGGAGTTACTGTGGTGTAGTGGTTGATCATGGTAATGGCTGCCTCCTCTGTGCCCATCTCCAAGAATGCCTGGAAATATTAATAATAGATATCTTTATTTATATAGTGGCTTTAAAAACAACTTTCCAATAAAAAACAAAAACAAACGCAGCAACAGCAGCAGCAGACGGTACAGAAGTACAGAAAACAAAACTCGTATTTCACAAACATTGTTACCACTCATCATCACAAAACACGCATTACTGAAAATAGATACTGTGCTTGGTAACAAGTTCTTATGTGTATGTCAGAGGTCTGTGTTTCAAAGGTTCACTGATGAAATTATAATTCACTACTGTGGTGGCAACAGAAATGTTATCACACCAACACAGATGCACAGAAGTTATCACAATGCTGAAATGAAACATCTCATCGATCCTGAGTCCAGAAGCTGACACTGGCACTGGGTGGAGAACAAAGGCATAGGCATGCTTGACAGTAATCTAGAGGACAAATGCCAAATATGTGCTAAAACCCTCCTCGGCAGACACAATAGGTTGATTTTTTATAGAGCCATGGGCATGTTTCAGGTGCAGTTCTAGATAAGCAAACAGACTGTGTCCAAAATACTTATACGGTACAGCAAAATGTCAGATCGCACATGGTTTTTGACAGGTCAAGAAGAAAAATGTCCAATATGACCACTGCACTCCAGAGTAAATAGATTATCTAACTAATGTCAAACTAATGCTCAACAATTAAGAAAACACAACTGACAACCCGTGTGCAAAGAGTTTTAGAAAACATAATTTATCCTATTTTAACTGCGCTGGAACAAACTGTAACTGCATCCTTATTATTAAAACAATACTTTGTTGCAGGAAGCAGTATTGTATATTTCTATTGGAATGATGAAAAAAAGTAAAACAGGCTGGTCGGACAGAGGCTGCAAGAAAATGAGGCAAAACATTAGAGGAAACGAAATGAACAGTTGTGTCAGTCCATGATTAAAACCCCCCTGGAGCTGGGCAAATGTTAGAGTGAAGTTTTGTAACAGTGCAGAGACGGACTCGCTTAACATGATTTGATTTCCAACATAGAAATAAACAAACCAAGTGGGTTCAGCTGCTAAATGAGTAAAAATTAAAAATGGTAAAAATATAACTTCATTCTGGAATTTTTCGTTTTTGAATGTCGCTTACATTCAGCTAACATTTTAAACAGTATTCCTGGTTCCATCTTGTTATTCATTAATTCCACTCACCTGGTTCTTTCCCTTTAGTGTGAGGATATTGGTGACTTTGCCAAAGGGCAAGCCGAGGGCGATGACTTCAGTCTCTGAGGCCTCGTTGGGCAGCTTCCTGATGTGGAGCACACGAGACGGAGAGGCCTCCTCCACTCTGAGCTTTTTACTGTCACTGCCATTGGAAGCCCCATCTAAAATGTCATTTGAAAAAATACAGCTTTATCAAGCAGATACAATGTACAGCTGGGTAAAGGCAGTTTCACCTTACTTCAAAAATGATATGAAACCCATAGCCAGCTGGTGCTTATGGAGCAACTTATTTTAGGATAAGGCTTTTTGTTGTGGTTAAAAAGACCTGTGAAAATTCCAAAATGCTGCATTTTCAGTCCTCCTCTTGCTCTAACAACTACCTCTCAAAGTCATTCTTTATTACGCATCTCTCTAGTCATTCTTTATTACGCATTTGGTGCTTTGTGTGGTATTTCCTGTTTATACAGGATTGTGGCAAAATAAACAATAATGTATACCACGACAACGACGACACATCCATTGATGTGTTTTAACAACTTTTGGATAAAAATGGAAAGTAATATCAGAGTTGATAAAGTAATACAGCACTCTTTCATAGGACAAATTAATTTTTACTTACTTAATTTTTACAAATAATTTACTACTCTAAATAAGCTACATTCTATATCTGGGTGACTGAAGAAACCACTCAAGATTGCTATTGTTTTGTCTATATACAATGTGTGGAGGTAATATAAAGCCTGGCTAGGTGCAAGCTCTTTTTAATCACTACATAACAATTTTTAATTCATTTTTCAGTACCACAATATGAAATCCTCCCAGTAAAGACTGTCTGACCATTATCTCCATTTATTAACGATATCACCTCTCCCCGTTCTCAATGGTGGCCAGCTTTTCACGTTTTCCACTGTGCTTTTTCAAATCAGAGCTATAAGCACATTTGATACCTGATGTGGTTGGACAGCACATCTTAAGAACTACTGCTGAGAGACTATAAACCAGGCTGCAGTCGGTTTATTGTCAAAGACCCTTTCTGGGCAGTTACCAGAGCTTTTCATGAGCACAAGCTACTGGCCAATCAGCCTACCACTTTATCGCTGTATTTTCTGAAATCGGAACCGGGGCCTTTACTTACCCCAACAGCAGCAAGTAAAAGTGTTGCAATTAATAAAACATACACACACACATAGACTCTTTGACTTACATCTTAGGGAGGACAGTCATTGACATAATGCATTCACTAGCCTCACACGCACGCACACACACAGTAAGGAGAGAGAGGCAGTGGTGGAAGCAGCAAAGGTCAAGTGATGAAGTGAAGCCAACATGAGCTGACTGCAACTAAAACTGTCTGTGCACTAAAACATTTAAGATCAATTAAATCCTTAATCAAAGCACCTGTTCAATGAACTAAACTTTAATCTGGAGTAGCTAAAAGAAAAACTGTCTGATTATCTTCCTTTATCACAAATCTTAAAATTTGGTTAAGCCTTGCAAACCTAGCTTCTACCCAAGACAACCCAGCTGACTCCTTAATGTGTTCCTCATATGACTCCCAAAGTGCAACAGCGACCCCAGACAAACTAGCTAAATTATTTTTTAAAAATGTTAGCTGATAAAGGAACAACGAGATCTCAAACTGAAGGTGCTATAAAGCATTTCACATATATACAATGTTTAGACACAATGACAACACACGCACACACGCACAGAAAATATTCACAGCACTTCACTTTTTTGACCTTTTTGTTATGTTAATTATTTTTTCCCCCATTCCTCTTTGCAGTATCTCTCAAGCTCCATCAGGTTGGATGGGAATCGTCCATGCACAACCATTTTCAGATCTCTCCAGAGATGTTCAATCAGATTCAGGTCTGTGCTGTGGCTGGGCCACTCAAGGACAGTCACAGAGTTGACCTGAAGCCACTCCTTTGATATCTTGGCTGTGTGCTTAGGGTCGTTGTCCTGCTGAAAGATAAACCGTCACCCCAGTCTGAGGTTAAGAGTGTTCTGGAGCAGGTTTTCCTCCAGGATGTCTCTGTATTTTACTGCATTCATCTTTCCCTCTTTCCTGACCAGTCTCCCAGTTCCTGCCGCTGAAAAACATCCCAACAGCATGATGCTGCCACCACCATGCTTCACTGTAGGGATGGTGTTGGACAGGTGATGAGCAGTGCCTGGTTTCCGCCTGATTTCCGCCTGATTGCTGCAGAGATGGTTGACCTTCTGGAAGGTTCTCCTCTCTCCATGGAGAAACGCTGGAGCTCTGACAGCGTGACCATTGGGTTCTTGGTCACCTCCCTGACTAAGTCCCTTCTCCCCTGATCACTCAGATTATACAGCCGGCCGGTTCTAGGGAGAGTCCTGGTGGTTCTGAACTTCTTCCATTTACGGATGATGGAGACCACTGTGCTTATTTGGACCATCAAAGCAGCAGAAATTTTTCTGTACCCTGCCCCGGATTTGTGCCTTGAGACAATCCAGTCTTGAAGGTCTACAGACAGGTTCTTTGACTTCATGCTTGGTTTGTGCTCCAACATGCACTGTCAACTGTGGGACCTTATGTGGACAGGTGTGTCCCTTTCCACATTATGTCCAATCAACAGAATTTAGCACACGTGGACTCCAATGAAGCTCTAGAAACATCTCAAGGCTGATCCGTGGAAACAGGATGCACCTGATCTTAATTTTGAGCTTCATGGCAAAGGCTGTGAATACTTATGTACATGTGATTTTCTTATATTTAATAAATTCGCAAACATTTCAAAAAATCTTTTTTCATGTTGTCATTATATGGTGTTGTGTGTAGAATGTTGAGAAAAAAAGAATTAATTCCATTTTGGGAATAATAAGGCTATAACATAACAAAATGTCAAAAAAGTGAAGCGCTGTGAATACTTTCCGGATGCATTGTATTTTCTTGGGTGCGGAAATAACAAAATTACTAACCACTAATAATGGTATCCTAAGAATGCAGGCAGAACTCTGTTGGTTAGATATATCATTAACAAGTGGGTTTGGTCAGACGAGCTGACCTATGAAGAGTTTAATTGGAGAGGCCATATGTTCAAATACGTCACAGCAGGACTGAAAGATTCTGCACTGAACAATGCCATGCGCTCCTTTTTGAAGCTGATAAACTTGTTATTCAGGCTCAGTCACTGATATTGTTAAGTTACAAACACAGGCAGGCTGAGACTTCTCTCACTTTATCAGACAGCTCTCTTGGGTGATATTAGCTTGGATGTGGGCAGTGTATCACAGCGGCCGACTGGGACTTTGATTAAAGAGACAATCTCCCAAAACACTTGTGTATGCCTTGACCACCTTATTTTAATAGCCACGTGTTAATAGTATAATTTTGCATGTCTTCCTTCTGTAGTGATTTTGAACAACCATTTCACCATTTCCATTTCAACCAATTTTTCATCCCAATCTCTTCAATTTTCTCGAAGATGATTCCCATATCATCTAAATGTGAGAGGAGATTAAAATGCAGTGATATCCACTATGTCTGGTGCAGTCACGTGCTGTGCTGTGTGGGTGCCCACCTACTGAGAAGCGTGATATTATTCAGGCACTAAAGTGGTTCTCACAAGGGAACACAGACGCAGGCTTTTCACTTTTCAAACATCTATTAATCCTTTTGCTCTTAAGTCAGTCAGTCTGTCTGTCTGTCTGTCACTTCCGATCAAATGGCTTCATGCAATTGCTGTCAGTCCCCTCCCTATTCTGGGGTGGTTGGAACGAACTCACCACTGATACTGCTCATGCCAGAGTTGGGACTGTTGTACATACTCAGCTCGTCAGATCCTCTCTGTAAAAGAAAATCACAAAGTCAGACAGTCAGACACGGTTGTAAAATAATGGAAAAACTATTTCCATTTTCTAGACAGGCCCTCTAAGAGAACAATAAAACACAGCTCTCTGAAGACAGTTTAAAAGGAGAAAGGGAGCACTGAGGAGTAGGTGAAAAGAAACATAAAACAGCATAGTGGATTGGCTCCTCCTCTGCTGGTGTGGGTTTAATCTTGCTGAATTTAAGATGTCAAGATGTGTCATTTCATCCTGAGCTATACCAAGTCCCAGAAGGCCTGCTGGAGCTGACGGGCGCCTTGTGCTTTTAAACCTGACTGATGGGATGACGAGGAACCTGGCTAGGGACCCATTACACACACAACTTTATAATAGCTTCATATACCCTCTTCTTGTTTCTGTCTCACTGAATTTGAACCAATTGTTCTTCTGTCACTAACATTCTTTATGGTTCCGATAAACTAGATGTTGTTGAGCCTGCTACAGCACCATGACACAAATAAATTGAAAGGGTAATAAAGTTGTCTGACTTAGGTCAAAATGTGAGCATGCAGTGCATAAGCTACAAGAATCCAAGACATGTTTTCTCGCCCAACAGCTGGTAAACCTCTTTGTTTTGTTTCCGACATTGAAATATTGAGGAAATAAAGTGTGGCAAAGACCACCACATCAGAGAAATCAATATTTTATCGCTGCTCTGTTTCCTTTCTGAAGAGAACTTTAATTTTGTTTTGTACTGACTAAAATCCATTGAGCACTCAACAAATCTGGTTAGGTAGCCTGAACCCCAGTGCACTTACACAAGGAAACAGGTTTGTTTTGTGACCAGAAGGGACATGAGCCATATTCATTCAATTAAAGTCAGTCTAATGCTATGAAAGCTAAAGCCATAGTTTACAAGAAATCAGATTGGTCTGGCGTTAACATGACGGGATTTTTGTGGCATGTCTCTGTATTTTTATATCATGGATGTTGTATGAAGTTGCAGAAGAGTTAAACAGCAATATCCTTAGACTAGGTCTTTTACAAGCATCAGTCTGAAGTCAATTAAGTCTAAAAGTCAAAATAATTTTAGTTACTCAAGTGATGGATTTTTTGTAGTAAAGTGGGAAGACAATCAAGTGAATCCAGGAGTGTGAGATGTGATGACAGTTTGAAAACAGAACTGAAAAAACGTCTTAGAAAATATGAAAATTTGCTGATTTTCTGGCCAAAAACAGAGGTAGACAACTCACCTTCACTCCAACTGCAACATCACCGATGCTGAAAGAGAAAGAATTTCTATTTGAATGGAATTTCAATGGGCACATCAAAACAGGAAAAAAAAATTATACTGCCAGATGCATAGATTTAGCCTTTCTTGAAATTGAAGACTTAGAACAAATCCAAATCATTGGATGACAATTCTAGGTTTGATGCACCATATATTTACACATCCCCCAATTATGACAGCATTAAAAGAGGTTTTTGTTAGATTAAGTCAGAGAATTGTGAAAAGTTAAAAACGGATGTCAGTTACTTCAGTTCCTCAACAAGCAATACTTATTATAACATCTAAGAACTAAAGGTGGTCTTTAGTTGTATGTTGTTCATAAGCCCATTACATTCTCAGTATTAAAATCTGTCTCTGGTGATTTAATTAAAAGCAGACATCTATAAATTCATCAATTCACATCTGGTGTTAAAATACATTTACACTTTATACTTCTGACATCTGTGATTATATATTACATTACACATCTATATGCAAAAAAACACGTACATTTCTGTTCGCAAAGACCAATTGGTCTGCTTTACAGCCCATCTGAATATACAGATGTGCTATGTGCTAATGGGAAAAACCAGGATGGACTGGCTGAATTAATGTGCAGCACACAGTTTCAGTGTGGACGAACACTTTGCCCATATTCAACAAAACATAGCTGTAGACAAAGACAACTTAACACTGAGACAATACTGTGCTCATTATGAAATGGTAGAGCAATATGTCAGGATGTCAGCTGAGCAGATGGACAGTTGTGTGCTTTTGTGCTCAAACTGCTAAAAGAATGTGGCTGCACGAGTCCCCCAGAACCTCTAATATGATAAGCGGCTGGCTGTAAACATAAACTCATAAACTCTTAATATCTTGGAAGCATTCTCAGTTGTATTTAGAACTGTTAACTTGTGACTGATTACCAAGATGTTAAAAACAGGTTTGTGCAAGGCCTTACACTGGATATCTATGTATATATGCCCAGTCTTACACCCAGCACAGACTACATTGTTACTTATACATCAGTTATTACTATTCCCATCTGTCCAACACATGGACTTTACTTGTGTATAAAACAGTGTTCAATATTATGGCTATGTCTGAATATGGTCTGCAACACTATTTAGCTTCACGTTGTTCAACCTACACATTTGCGAGGAATGCATCCATATATAACGTTCAGGTCACGCTGGATTCCATCAAAATGCTTAGTCAACCTACATTCTTGGAATGACACACCCAAGAGTACTTATTGTCCCGTGTTGTGGCCAACTCAGCTCACTACTGTTAGAGGAATAGCGACTATATTAATCGTTTAACAAAGTGGATGTTTACCTGGGCTGTTTGTATAACTTTGGATTCGCCATTTGTTGTCATACTGATTAGACAAAAAACGGAACATCAAACACTAAATGGGATTAAGTAGGGTGATCAAAGCATTGTGAGAGAAATTGACGACTCTGATTAATGCTACTGTTTCTACTCGGTATGCTAAAGCTACGTTACTTACCTACTGCACAAAGGATCAACAACACTGTACATTCGTTAGCATAGCTGTTAGCTCAACTTCAATGACCAGTTCGTTAGCACACAGCTACCAAATAATAATGTGGCGAAAGAACCGATAATGGAACTGTATCGACACGTCCACCTGTGGCGTCACCATACGCACAAAACCCATTATTTCAAAGTTACAAGACAGATAATGTAACAAACGGAGGGCGCTAGCTAACTTATGCTAACATAATGCACTTCCTTGATGGAGAGGAGTGCGTGGCTATGGAAACACGTTAACACTAGCATATTCCTCCTCGTTCTCATGTAATAATGCATCCCCACAGTCAGTGCTGTGTGCTACCTGGATCTGTAACGAAATGTAGTTAACAATGCAGGCAGACACATTACCCGTCCATTTCTGAGGAGATTTCACACCGCGTCCGCCTTCGGTCCTGTTTTCTTTCCAGTTTACACCAACGCTACGCGCGCACGCGCGCACACAAGAGCAAAATGGAGGCAAGGCGACGCAAAAGCGAAAATGACCGGAAAGGTCCGAAGCTGTTGAGCGCGCCGGTCCGCTACCTCGACCAATACAATACCTGCATCTGGATCATATTCATAACAACAAAACAAACATGACCGATTTCATTTAAAATATTCTTTAAGAAATATAAGAATGTAATTCAACGGTGTAGTTTCTCTATGTGAAAATACAGTTTAAGAGAAACAAATCACTGGATTCACAAACTAAATTAAGAAAACACAAGATGTTTTCGTTAATGGACAATGACACGTTTTTAATCTGGCATTTTAACCGTCTATTTGCATTTTACAATTTGTCATTAATTACATTACATTACATTCATTTAGCAGACGCTTTTATTCAAAGCGACTTACAATCAGTCTTAGTGAAACAAGCCTATCACTGGTGAATCATTATAAACTTGAGATAATGTCTTGTCAAATAAATAAAAACATATATTGATTGAAATAATTAGTTTCCATTTACTGGAATTCAAATGAAAGAAAATGAAAGTTTTTATCGTCATTGTTCAACACATGAACACTGTACATCAAAATTTGGTCTCTGCTTTTAACCCATCACACACGTGGAGCAGTGGGCTGCCATACAAGGCACCCAGGGAGTCAGTGGGGTTAAGGGCCTTACACAAGGGCCCAGAGTGGTGCCATGCTGGATTTGAACCCCCACCCTCAACCCCAACACTCTAACCACGAGACCACCTCTCCCCATGATCCTTTTATAGGACTTTTTTGAACATTATATTACTAAAATTGCTATTCCATTTAACATTTGGGGCTGGAGCTAATTTCACCTAACTTTGGTTGAGGCAATGAACACACTGAACAGATTACCACTCTATCAACACACAGAGGCACACAACCAGTTCCACTCACTCACACCTATGGGAAATTTAGAATCTTCAAACCCTCATAAACACCTGGAGAACGTGCAACCTCCACACAGAAAGGGCCTGACTGTCAGACGGCAGACAGCAGCAACCTGAACACTGTCGCCCCATCTACTGATAATACATTTAATGAGGTTTAAATTTAGCTGCTTGAGGGTAGCCCCTGCGATAGGCTGGCGACCTGTCCAGGGTGTACCCTGCCTTTCGCACAATGTCAGCTGGGATCGGCTCCAGCTCCCCCCGCGACCCTTAACAGGATTAAGCGGTAGATAATGAATGAATGAATGCGTTTCAGGGTATTTCATGGTCATCAGCACTATTTACACGTCTTTACCTTTCTGCTGGGAATAAAATGTCTTTTGGGAAAATGGCCTTTCTGCTACATTGAAAACTTTTGCCATTCATGACAATCAATTTACAAAATCTAACTAACTAATACTAACTTATGTATCACTAACATGTACAGTATTTTTTGCCAACCTAGGACTGGACAAGTGATCTGCATATCGCCTGTTGCTTCTGGGACAAGGTAGATTCCTGGTACTTTTGCTGGAAAATTATTTTACAGCTGGACAAAGCTGACTGGCGCAAATGTTTAAGAGCCATCAGACCAAAACACCGCGGTCAAAATATGTACAAAAGCTTACAGAGCTTACACGAGTAAGTCATGTAGGGTGTAGTCATGAAATTATTGTCCATTTTCATATTACACACAGTCATTTTATACAGTATGTAAATGCTGATTAGTCTGACAGAACTTAGGGCATAAAGTTGGTGTTCTCAGGGTAACGCCACACTACAACATGTGGTTATTTTTATTTATAACATTGTATTCAGGTTATGGAATGTCTGCTGAGTATTTAGAAGTAAAAATGTCTGATTAATATTGTGAAAAGCATTCTCAGAATGTCAAAGTTCTTAGTCACTGATTGTCCCACCATTACTTGATGGATACTGGTTATTGTTTGATGTGAATTGACCCCGGTGACCTCGGTGAACCAATTGTGCACTGTTTTATTGTATTTTCTTTTGTGAAGATTTCAGGCAGTGGGAGGATCTGCAGGGAGTGCCGGTGGGATAAGTGCCCCTCTCTGGCATGCAGTGTGGTAGGGGAACACTTAGGCTAGCCTGTATACTCACCTTACAGTTTGCAGTGTGATTGTAGTGGTTGTAGTGATTTGCAGTGAGTGCACGTGGTGGTCCCTATGGGGGTCTCGTGATAGTGCTTCCCTGCGGTGAGTACCCTGCCTGATCTTCTCCTTTTTTTAACTTTTGTTCGCTTTAATCTATTGTAGCCAGTTGGTTCATCCATTTTGTGGTTTTAGATAAGGCCTTTGATAGTGCAACATTAAATACATGTTTTAAATTGACCATTGCTTTTCTTTTCTTTCCTTCATCAGGTCCTTTATTGCCATTGAGCCCATTATTTATAATAAATATCGAGTTTTTGATTTGAATCCACGTCTCTGGCTCTCCTTGTACCTGGGATAGATTGTTGTGGGGGTCTCTCGGGGACCCTCGTAGTGGGGTTGGTCACATAAAGGAAAAGAGAGAAAAACAGGACGGTTTTTGCATAATGATTAATCTTGACAGACATACGTCATGCTCCTGGGTTCCTGACAACGTCACACCCTGGGTGAAATTAACGCCTAACTGCTTATCTTAAAGGACCTGGGATTTAATTAAAAATGACATTTCCCCAAAGACTTATGCTTGTGAAGCTGCCATGTTGAAATTAGCTGATGAGGGTCCCTCTGAGCCAAAGGGAAATAAGCAAACTGTCAAACACTCAGCAAATCGCTGCCGTTTATCAGTCCTGCTCGCTGCTCAGGAAATAACAGTGGACTGACATCCTGCACGGTGCCCACTGCACCACCGATACGAGTCATTTTGTCATTAACAAGACGGAGGGGGGACAAAAAAGAAAAAACAAGCCTGTCAAATGTGATATGGAGACAAACAATGTGTATGGGCTAAATATGGGACTAGTTAGCGCTTGAATTAGCACTGATATATTTTCCCTCTGACAAAGGCCCTGAGAACTCAATGCACTGCCACTTCAGGAAATACATGCAAATAATAACAAATTAAGAAGACGTCTTCATCAGTTTGACACGAGTCCTGCAAATACTCACAACCCAACAAAATGCCGAAACAGTGAGATTTTGGTGTTTTGCCCAGAATTGTGGCACATAAAATTAGACACGGTAAAGTTTCTTCTATAGCTGGTTGCAACAAGCTGCTTATGTTCATGATATTTTGGAGTCCTTCGTTTTGGTATTGACATCTGCACCAGGCTGAGGTTTAACTGACACTTCAATTGTTAAGAGCTGAGAGCTCCTGCACAATTATATTAATAAATCACAGACCAAAAAATATGTTAAGAGTTTCTCCCTGTGACCGGTTAAGATCAAACGAAATCACTCGACCAAAAGCATATTACTGGCATTACTGTTACACTGTCACATATGGAAGAAGTCAGTAAGATTGATGACTGATTTATGTAATGAGGACTTAGAGAAGTGATAAAAGAAAATACTAATTAAGGAGTTTATGCAAACCATACTATAATTCTTAATTTAATAATAGTAAATCCATCTGCAGACTGAGGATATTCTCCAAATATAGAAGATATTCTCCATATATGCATGTTAATAGGCAACTACTGAATATATGTATTTTTAGACTTAATATCAGTTAATTATGTTGATATTTAATTTCCTCTGTTACTTCTCTCACCATCATGAACAAACATATTTGGATGAAAATGAGGATCTCGGGCAGACATTTAAAATCTCTAGAGCTACCATCAACATTTTCCTCATCTCTCACGATCACATGGGGCTTTGATTTTTCATTACTGGCTAGTATCATGTAAAGGTCACAGATAATGTATTTGATGTTTCAAAATCTACCGCACATCTTATCATAAACAGAGCTGCCACAGACAGCAGAGTGCACAAACACAAGGTTATCATTTTACCCAAACACAGCTACTTGGGGGCTGAGGTCGTTCAAGAATTTTCAAGATTGGCACAAAATTATGTCTGTATAAATCCTGTGGGGGCTGCATTGGACTCAGGCCAGAAAAATCCAACTAGAGTGATTATTTCATTTGTGAGCTGTGTTTCTCACTCATAGCAGGCAACAAATGGGGTACAGTGTGATTTGCTGCAAAGTACTGTCTTGTAAGGTAATGTGATTTTGTGGTACCACACATAGTTATTTGGTGTGTGTGTGTGTGTGTGTGTGCATGCGTGTGTGTGTGTGAACATCCATGCATGTGTGTGTGTGTCAGTGCATGTACATGTGATTATTTTAGCTGTTCTGTCTATGTGCGTCAGATTTTGTATGTCTGAATTTGTGTGTGTGTGTGTCTGACAGAGAGGTGTGTTGTAACTCCATGTACACAGACTCTTACTGTGTGTATCTGCACCTCACACACAGTTTTCATGTCTCATTGACAGACATACCACAGCGAAGGCATCATCAGGAGGAGACTGTGACAGGCTCAGTCAGAGGTGATGTCATCACAATGCATCCTGTGAGGATAAGGGCACAGCGATGCCATCGGGCCGTCACTGTTGGCATGGGATCCAGGGTGTAAAGTGTGTGTCAGTCGGTGTCACCTCCAATATCTTCCTCACTTTTAGTAAGCCACACTGAGTGCACATTGCTATGTGCCCAACCACACACACACACACACACACACGCACACACGCACACACACACACACACACACACACACACACACACAAAAGTAAGCCACAATGGAGCTTACGGAGTAAGCCATCATTGCTGATGCACAGTCTGTCTTCAGGTTTTGTAATGTACCCCTGCACATAGGAGATTGAAACATTTAAACAGAGAGCAGTAATGTCATCAAATGTCATTTGTGTCATGGCAACCAGCAGTAGGATAAAATGTCATCTTATCTGAGAATGAATATTTCTGCAGGGTCGGAGAACCAATTTATTAAAATCACGGTGCTGCACCCCCTCCTTTTTATTAAAGAGAAAGTATTCCCTGTCATGTTTCACAGTGACCCTCCAGCTTGACATTTAGATTTCACTCATTTGTCCTTTCCCATTTCCTCTTAGAATGGCAGCATGCATGTCTCTCTCTACACATGCGTTCACATATGTGTGCTTAAGTGCACCACAGAGTAATTCCCATCCTAAAAGACAATGTGAATGTCAGAGATGTCAGGACGCCAGCATGGCCACGGTCAACTCATGACCTTTGACCCCCATACATACTGCTTATCTATGAACATTTTAATGGTGTGATTTTATTGGAAATGGAAAATGTGGAAATCTAAACTTCAAAATCCCTTTGGTGAGTTGTTTTTATTTGCTTGTATTCAAATAATCCACAATTTGCTGACAAAACAAGTGAGAATGCACTTATTGTAAGTCACTTTGGATAAAAGCGTCTGCTAAATGAATGTAATGTAATGTAACTTTGATATTCAGTAGAACATCCCAGACAGCGATCCATTGCAGGATGAAAACTGTATGTACTCGGACACACTGCTGAATAACTAATGCTGTAAGACTGACTTGTTTGCTTGAATGCCTGTGACAGAATTGGTGCAGAACGAGAGGAGAAAGCAGCTTTCACACACTCTCTCTTTATGTAATCAAACCTGTAAGTTGCTCTAGATACAAAATGACTCTTTTTGACGAGGAAAGGAAGAATGTCTGGTATCAGACTCCGCTACACCCTTTATTAACCCATCTGGAAAATAATGTCAGAAAGCTGGCTGTTGCAGGTTTAAAGCTCTCAGGACACAGGGTGGAGGGTGAAGGCAGGTAGATGCAGTGAAGTAAATAGACAGACTTACAGATGCTCTGGTGGGTAGACAGGTAAACAGGAAGACTGGATGCAAGACAAACACCAGACAGGCATAGTGAAATATGTGTAGTATTCAAGTGTTTATGCTGAAAGTGCCAGGATGTTAGTGCCCACATCGATGTAATGTTGGATTAATGTTGTGATACTAATTAAACATAAAAATGTTGGAGTGGTTGTAAGCCAGCTGAATAAAAAGCATATTGTATTTAAATGCTAGAAACCTTTTTTTTTTTTTTGCAATTTTAGTGGCACTGCTAGCTCAGCTAGTTTTAGCTTTGACGATTCAAGAAAACAAATTTTACTTAATTAACTTAATTAATCAAGTTATCATGTAACTTCATGAAGACAACGATATATGTGTTGAAAAGAAATGGTCACATTGCAGAGATTCTTTATTTGACAAACTGTACATATTACATATTACATAAGACTTGACAGGGCTACCACCTTTTTAAAAAAATAAAATAAATAATAATAACAATAATAACAATTATTATTATTACTACTACTATTATTATTATTATTATTATGGGGAGTGGCCAAAAACACTGACTCGTGTTCCAAGTGAACCAGATTACTTAACACTACACAATCCTGTATGGTTTCAATTCAATGGTGCAATTTAATTTTTGTCTCAAATCGTAGGCATCTCCCCCTGATCCTCTAGCTGCCTGCCTCCTGAATACATTGTGAAAAAGCCCGTCCTCGGTAGACAGGACAGGGGTCGTAAACACCAAAAAAAACACTTGGGGCACAGGCTGTACACCAAACAATAACCACGTTCCAGCCAGTCACTGACAAGATGGTTGGGGGTGTGGCTTAGTGCGTATGCACATATGGGGGTGATTGGCTGGAACGTCCCATATGTGCATGCGCCCTAAGCCCAGAGTCCATAAAATGAACCATTGCGTGTGTGAAGTTTGTCATTTGGATGTAGTTGGCCGTGGCTGATTGTTGATGTGGGGAGGGAGGTGATCTAACCCCCAGCCCCGGCAGGCCAGAACCCGTGGCACCACAGCACCCAACAGCTGCCAGAGCACTATGGGCCCAATTTGGTATGGTTGCATGTGGCGGTGCCTGTGTGGATAGGTTTTCTTGTTCGATGTGCATGTCTATGGTGCAATTTAAATCGAGGGGAACAGTCAGGGTGTGAGCACCCCATCCCTGACAGTGCTCCGCTCACCCACCTGTCCCCCCAAGAACCTCAGTGTCTTAGTGTGATTAAAATTGAGGGGCTGAGACCGGAGCATGGTGGAAGGCCAGTCCACAAGGGTGTAGCCCCACCCCCCACCCGCCCCTCAAGGCCCTAGTGTCGTGTAAGATACTGTGTGGTGAGATGAGGGGGTAGCAAAGAGGGGCGCAGTACGGCCACCCCCAAAGAGAGGCTGAGCCGGGCCGGGCCGGGCCGGGCCGGGCCGGGCCGCGGGCCCCGAGCCCTGAGCCCTGAGCCCTGAGCCCTGAGCCCTGCAGGCACACAGCAGAACCCCCGCCGTCCACCCAGAAGACGGGGCACCCAACCGAGCGACAACGCGAGCCCCCCCATGCCACCCCGGAACCCCACTCTCCACAGAGGTGAAAGAGGGGGAACCCCCCCCCCCCACAGAGGTGAAAGAGGGGGACCCCCCCCCGACCGTCCAGGTGCGTATACCCGCCAGGAGACCACCACGAGCGCCAACCGGCACCCCAGAGACAGGCATAGCATCCCACTGACAGGCAAGCACGGACTCCCAGCCACCCGAGACACCTAGCCCCAGGCCCGTCCCCGCCAGCAGTGAGGCCCAGGCACGGCCCAGGAAACCGCAGCCCCACCCCCCCGGTCCCCACATCGACGAGGGACTGCCCCCCCCCTTCAGGTAAATTTCCTTTGAACATCATTTAAACAATCAGCAGCCATCAAATCAGTTATACAATTTTACAATGTATCTTTGTGACTTTTATTTTGTTTAAGGTTTTATGTTGTTACTGACTTGTAACAGTTGTAAAGAAATGTAGTGGCTTCTTACCTTTTCATGAGCCAGATCCGTACTCTGGTCCTGAGTGAGTTACAGCGAGTTACTGCGATTCAGCAGTACTATTCAGAAGGCTCCCTCAAATGCAGCTGGCAAATTCAGCCTTCCGTTAACAAAAGATACAACCGTGGCTCATTCTTAGGTCAACCAATCCCAGGATTCATTACTCCCTGGTGACAAAGCTAAAAATCCAGCTATAGGGGGCAGCTGAGCGGCAGTAATTGCAGTAGCTCAAAGTAAACAGAATGGTTTGGGTGGGTCGGGCTGGTAAAACATCATGGCTTCACTTCTGGAGCGGTGCTGTCATGTTGTCCATCTTTATACACACCTATACCAGTGATCTTAACACCAGCTCAGCTGAATGGGAACTGTGCCTGCTCAGGTTTATGAGGGCTGGTCAATCAAAGCTAACTGGGCTTGAAGGACACCATGACTTTTGAAATTGAATGCTTTAAGAGTATAAACCTGAACATTAATATAATGCAGCTCCCTATATTTTGTGCTGTTTTACAATGATTCATTCAATATATGAATCTCATTCATAAAAAGTGAATGGCAATGATGCAACATGTAATCATATCACACAGGAAACATTACGGTTATCACAGGATAAGGATGAATTATATAAACAACATCACGTCTACACACACACACATACCTGTATGTTTCAAGTCTTCCATACTGACTTTAATATTAAAACAACCTCACATTCCACATGTGATTATAAACACATATTGATTTCCAATGTGACTGCATGTAGCCCATGTCTCCATGGGGACAGAGCCTCAAAGAGAGCTGTCTTTTTTTTTGTCTCCACACTGTACTAAATCAATGTGTTGCTATCCAGGCAATAGCTTCAATATTCTCCCCTGTTCTGTTTCCAATTTGGTGCTCGATTGGAGACATCATTCTTCAGTTGTCTTCACAGAGAGTGGCTGTCAGTGGGGATGGTAGTCTATCCACTGGCCAGTGGGCTGTGGAGGCAGCGCTGCATTTATATTGTGAGTGCATGCAGGGCCTCTGGGTACTGAAGAGCACTGCATGCTCTCATGTAGTCCTCACAATTACCTCTTCGTCTTCACTGTGGTTACACAAAAATTGATTTCTACTCTTAAAACAGAGGTGGAAATCTATTCACATACGAAACTCAAAATACAACATTTCATGAGAGAGGTCCTTTTTTTTCGCAAGCCATCCATGCAACCAGATGGTGGTTCAGTCCCCAGCTCCTCAAGTCCACATATTGTGTGAGGCAAGACACTAAACCCCAAGTTATTCCTGTATGGTTGTCTTGTCTTAGAAGCACTGTGCAGATGTTTGTGTGAATGGGTTATTGGTAGTACTGCAGGTCATGATAAGAAACAGGCTATTCAAATACAGACCATCACCAGTTCCACCACAGGTAGATGCAGCTAGAGACTAGCTGGAGATCATGGTGAAACGTTTTGCAGATATTTTTAGGAGTGGGGTTGGTAGTGACCAAAACCAAGCTAAAACAAGAAGCTGGTAATGTCATGTCTTGTTTCTGTTTTGGTTTTATTTCCTGTTTTATTTTGAAACCCTACCCTCCTTACGTTAGGTCGCTTCCCACTTCCCTTCAGGTGTTTCCCATTGTCCTGATTGTCATCACCACCTTGATTGTTTCCACCTGTTTCCCCTCCTTCAGTTTGTTAAATAGTCTGTGTTTCCCTTTGTCTTGTGCCAGTGTGTCTTTGTCTGTTGACCGATATCACGAGCATTTTGATTCCAAGCCATAGTCTTTGTCATCGCAGTTTGTAAGTCGATATTTCTCTTTAAGAGTATTTTTTGTTTTGTAATTTTGATAGTTTTGTTACCTTACCATAGCCATTGTTTTGTACTTTGTCAGATTGTTTTTCCTCCCTTATGGAGCGTTTTCAGTTAGAGTGATTTTGGTTGTACTTTGTATCTTAGATAGGTGTTCTCCCTTTATGAGCTTTTTTGTAGTTTTTGAGTTGTTACTTTGATAGTCGCTTTAGAATATAGAAAGTTAGTTTGTCAAGTTTCATAGCCTTGTTTTTTCACTCTGGGAAAGAGATCTTTGAAAAAATAAAAGACTGTGAATCAAGTCTCTGCTCCTGGGTCCTCTCTTTATATCGGCCTGACAGATAATAAGACGACAATTATCAATGTTGTGCTCTAACCAAAGAGCTTCAGTAATTTTTCTGTGTAAGCGACAGCTAACATTTCATTTATGCAGTTCTGGAAAAAACATAAAGAAAAAGACGGATATATTATGTTACAGAAATTCTTGCCTCAGTATTGCAACTGCATCTGGTTGGTGGAGTACTGGGCTGAAGACCAGCTATCAGACGCAAATGTCGGTAACAGTGCACTTAAAATGGTGCTCATAATGGGATCATAACCACATAATGGTAATTAGCAAAATATGATATAATAAACACAATGTGCAAAGCTGTAAGAGTCTGAACAGTTGATGGGGAAACTGTTTGGTTAATGGCACTATATTAAACTGAGAGCGATTCTCTGATGTTCTCCCTGTTGTGTGATGAACGTTAATCTCTACCTCTAATGCTTTCATAATCTGCTTGTAAGACATCACAGCACATATGAAATAAAATGTTGCCCACATTTCCATGTGCCACTCTACTGAAGAACGATATGAAGAGATACCGCACTGTTTATCAGATTTGACTGCTGCTGTTAAAACAGAGGGAAAACTGAAAGAGAAAAAATGTTTCGCTGAGGTTCAATTAGTATGTTCCATCAGTCCCTCTATACTACCACCTTGTATAATTACAAGAATAATTATATATTTTATTACAGACAACAAAGTAGCTTCAACAGTACTCTTGTTAACAAAAATACTGTAGGTCACGTTTTAAAAAAAATATGTTGGTGTAATATTTGAAGCCGAATACTAATGTTTGAGCATTCAAACTGTTCCCAGATTGTGATCATTTGCATGAAACATCACTAAGAATTTAATCACGCAATGTGCAAAAATAGATTAAAGAATTCATTTATATTATATTTTATATATGTGTTGCTATTTCCAGGGCATTTTAATAAAAGTTTTTCGCTCACTCACGTTATTAATAATAATAATAATACATGTGGAAGGAGAGGAAACCCAGCTTTGGTCATTTGCTTTCAGAGCGTACAGTATTTGGTGATGTAGTGCACTAGCGTGTGAACATGTGCTTGCGAGTGTCTGTGCTGAATGCTGCTGCATTTTATATTCTTCTTGTCTTCTTTTTTTATGAGGTTGTTTACCAGTGGAGCTGAATGCCGAGCAGTCGGCGGCAGTGAATGAAAAGTGAGGGCAGGTGAGTCGGGGGTGTGAGGTGTTCAAAATGAGAACCATTTTTCAAAATTTGATCCAATTTCCGTAATTCTCAAGCCTCCTGTTTTCTGAGGTCCCTCCACTCTCCTTTCCAGTCTGTGACAGGCAGAGAAGCCCGAGCGCTGAGGCTTATAGAGTAATATAATCACCTACCTCCCACCCCCATCCGACCGCTATCCATACACACTGACGTGGGGCTCATTCGTACAATATTGGCACAGCTGCAGCACCCAGGGTGTCTTATGATTATGAAGATGAGGGGAAACAGAGAGCTGCAAGCTGTCTGCTGTCTCCTGGGGCCCATCAGCCCCCCTCCCCCCAGAGCTGCAGGTGAATCTCAACTATTCCATCTGACTTTTTTTTTTCTACCAACTGGTGTGTATTTTGTTATTTTTGTGTTGTTGTCAGTTTCTTTTGTCACCACATGTTACCGCTCCATGGAGAGACGCAGCTTGGCTCTCAGATTGAAACTGGAGCTCATTCAATATGAACTGTCGTGGTGTGGACTGAAACGACTACGACCACTTAATATTAAGACAACCAAGAGTGTCATGTCTTGTCTCTGTTTTGGTATAATTTCCTGTTTTATTTTGAAACCATACCCTCCTTACGTTAGGTCAATTCCTTCTTCCCTTCAGGTGTTTCCCATTGTTCTGATTGTCATCACCGCCTTGATTGTTTCCACCTGTTTCCCCTCCTTCAGTTTGTTAAATAGTCTGTGTTTCCCTTTGTCTTGTGCC
This sequence comes from Trinectes maculatus, assembly GCA_016785345.1. Taxonomy (NCBI): domain Eukaryota; kingdom Metazoa; phylum Chordata; class Actinopteri; order Pleuronectiformes; family Achiridae; genus Trinectes; species Trinectes maculatus. Next base: position 430 of record JAFBJQ010000490.1, on the reverse strand, counting down.
AGTGTGTCTTTGTCTGTTGACCGATATCACGAGCATTTTGATTCCAAGCCATAGTCTTTGTCATCGCAGTTTGTAAGTCGATATTTCTCTTTAAGAGTATTTTTTGTTTTGTAATTTTGATAGTTTTGTTACCTTATCATAGCCATTGTTTTGTACTTTGTCAGATTGTTTTTCCTCCCTTATGGAGTGTTTTCAGTTAGAGTGATTTTTGGTTGTACTTTGTATCTTAGATAGGTTGTCTCCCTTTATGAGCATTTTTGTAGATTTTGAGTTGTTACTTTGATAGTCGCGTTAGAGCATAGAAAGTTAGTTTGTCAAAGTTTCATAGCCTTGCTTTTTCACTCTGGGAAAGAGATCTTTGAAAAATAAAAGACTGTGGATCAAGTCTCTGCTCCTGGGTCCTCTCTACATATCGGCCTGACAGTACACA
>JAFBJQ010000487.1:542204-571918 GCA_016785345.1 Trinectes maculatus | reverse complement strand
CCAACTATTCCAACCAATCTAACTGATCCAACCGATCCAACTGATCCAACTATTCCAACCAATCTAACTGATCCAACCGATCCAACTGATCCAACCAATCTAACTGATCCAACCAATCTAACCGATCCAACTGATCCAACCAATGCAACTGATCCAACCTGTCAACATTCATCACCGTTACACATCCGGCTCAAAGGAAACGCTGACTCGGAACCAAAACAACAACAAGGTGATGATGTTGAAACATAACAGAGTTGATAATAATCTAACTGTGAAACTGAACTGTGCCTCAGTCTCATCATTTAACTGTGTCTTCATTAACCACTACATGATCACTGTGACAGACAGCGACGCATCCACGCTCCATACCTAATCTTTATGATGATGATGATGATGATTATTGTTAATGTTATTGTTATTGTTATTATTGTTGTTGTTATTGTTATATAGCTCTGGGAGACAGTAAAAAAAATCATTAGGAGGATGATGTACATACTGTATATAGTACACACACACACACTGTCACTGACATAATGTCAGTGACAGTGTGTGTGAGGACATATTGTGTGTAATATATTGTGTGTAAAACCTATTCATGTGTGTGTCGTCCATGTCCTCACAGCTGTGAGCAGATGGTCTGAGGTCCTGTGGGGACGACGGCCTCTCGCTCCACTTGATGGATCTCACCCTCTGGTGAACATGTCCTGTAGCAGGAGCAGTTTCTGCACCTCATGTGTGTTGATGTCTGAGATGCTGCTGCTCATGTTGTTTCCTCAGCGTCTTTATAGGTTGTATGACAGCTGAGTCGTCTCCGGCGTCATTTTACACGTCCCCGTCATGTCCCCGTCATGTCCCCGTCATGTCCCCGTCATGTCCCCGTCTGTCTTCTGTTCTACTCTACATAGCCACCCTGTATTAAACCTCATCTCAGAGGCTTCACAGTGAAGGTGACAAATGAAGAACGTTTATTTAGAATAAAACTGTACAACTGTGAGTCAATGTAGGCCAAACGCCACAACACATCCAAGCTAACAGATGCTAACAGAGAACCGTCACAGCTAAACACTCAAACAGAATAACCAAACCTCTTTCCAGTCACGTGGTCACATGACCACAGCTGAATCTCTCTCAGGGGGAGTCACATGACCCTCAGGACATATAACCACCTCCACCGACCTTCCACACACAAACACATCACTAATGCACAAATGCTCTATCTATCTATCTATCTATCTATCCATCCATCCATCCATCCATCCATCCATCCATCCATCCATCCATCCATCCATCCATCCATCCATCCATCTACTGTTACTGTATAACAGTTGTTTACATTCTGAATTTAACAAACTGCTTCACAGCCAGAATTTAATAAAATCTAGTTTCTTGGTCTTTGAGTTTTCTTTGTGTGTGCGTACGTGTGCGTACGTGTGTGTGTGTGCGTGTGTGTGTGCGTACGTGTGTGTGTGTCTCAGAGCAGAGCAGTGCCACCAGCAGCAGGACTTATTAGCCCAGTAAAGTTGCTGCGAGCCTCCATCCATCCATCACAAACGCCATATTTAATTGTGTGAAAGTCGTGTTTAGATCCAGCAAACTGCCGCTTAATTCCAGGCAGCATGTGGGAGCAGAGCTGGGAAATAATCCGGTGATGGATGACTGCGACCCTCCTATGGGTAGACTCCGACGAGCGGACAGCTGGATGGATCGAGCCGAGCGCAGGAACGAGAGCGAGGGAGTGAAAACTTGGTATTCAGAGACTCGCTGCAACTTTTCATCTGCCCTCGAGCCGGGCGGAGACCCGAGGGAATAACAAGCGTCTCCTTCAAGCCTTTTCTCTGTTCCCGGGACACAGAGAAGAAAAGCCCTCTAAAAATAGCCTGACTATCTCTCTCTCTCTCTGTGTGTGTGTGTGTGTGTGTGTCTGCTGGCTAGTGTGTGCGGACTACATGCATAATGACTTCCATTAACCTTCTCACTCCTGAAGGATGGTGGGAAAGATCCACAGTGCATCCGGCGTGAAGCAAATACAGTGCGGGGGATTTTTACGCTCGCTGCTTCCAGTTTGCTGCTGCTGCTCTGATCCCGCAGGGTTTTTTTCTGTTTTTTTATTTTTACTCTTATCGGAGTGTAACATGTGTGTAACCACCTCGAGTGGAGAGAATATGGCCTCGGGCCCACTGCCTCTCTCTCTCCTGGTTCTAAAGGAAACGATCCTGGTGAGAATAACCCACTTCAATCCAGTGGATATACGGAAGTGGCTTCATTTGTAAACAGACCCATTCAATTCTGCTGCAACTTAAGACTGATGAACTCATTGTTTTACAGGACTCAGTCGTTTTGAAGGTTATGATACATCACACCACTCAGTATATATTCTATTCTATTCTATTCTATTCTATTCTATTCTATTCTATTCTATTCTATTCTATTATATTATATTATAGTGGAGGATTGTGGGAAGGTACCTGTAGACTTCCAGCGGCAGAGTAGGCGGCGTAGGAGAAGTGCTGCTGCGGCAGGTCGCTTGGCCCTCGCTGGTCACAGGGGGCGCCGTTGGGCAGGAAACACTGGTGGCCGGACCTGTCGGTGATGGTGTTGGGTGTGGAACCAGGCAGGCTGAGCAGGACGGTGTGATTGGACAGATGGACGTCAGTCAAACCGAGTCCCACCCACTGTCTGTGGAGATACCTGGCTCTGGCTTCTTCACTGTCCTCTGACAGGGTGGAGAAAGATCTGGAACCAGGAGGAAACAGGAAGTGATGATTATTATCTTCCTGTGTGTATATGTGATATACATATGTTGACAAACAGTTGTTTAAAAACATGACATCAGACTCTGTGTTAAAGCCTCTTTGTCTCCAGCTCCTTTTTGTCGTCTGCGACGTCGACATTCAACTTTACACAAACCTGACTTTTTTTTCTCTGCGATATAGATTTTCCTGAAAATCTTTAAACCTGTCCCCAGATACCATCTGAGAAGAGAGGTGGCGGATGTGTTGTGAGCAGATATTCGCCACCGCCGTGTGTGTGTTTGTGTGTGTGTGTGTGTGTGATGTCTATATCAGTCTCTGCAGCAGATGGCCAAACACAGCGCTCTGCCATTCTGCAGTCAGCAGGCCGTGTCTCAGCGCCATCGCCAGGAGCAGCAGCAGGAGGCGCTGTGTGAGACCTTCATCCACACTCTGCTGCTGGAACCACTCCCTGTGGTCGGGGACAAATGCCTGATACTGAGGAGGCTTCATGTCTCCTGTGACCCGATGTGTTTGTTGTTGTGTGTAAATAGAGAACCGCACTCTGTGTGTTTACGTGTTGAGACGCCATGACCCGATATTAACATTCATCTCAGGACATCAGAGGACATCACGTGGACAGACGACATGAGAACGTCTCCAGTGACCACAGTCTCCACTCCACACACACACACACACACACACACACGTGTCTTCACTGTCACTGCGTTTGTGTTGCCGTATTGGTTTTATACGTTGTCCATCGTCAGTATCTCGAGGCAGAAGCTGCAGGTCACTCAGGACGCAGAGGTCCCGCCTACACGCTGGCAGACGTGAGGACGAGACGCCTCATGAGAGACGTCCAGCAGCAGGACCAGTATCTGCTCCTCTGTGAGGAGACGCTCACATCTGGACTCTGATGTCTGAATGTATCTGGGCAGATGTGCCGGGGACGACGTCTCATCATTCGGTTTCGTAAAACTTTAATAGATCGGCGCGTCAGACGCCACTAAAGCTGCCATTTTAGAAAGGTCACTGCTCCATTAACATCACGAGCAGGCGACAGGACTGAACGAGGACACGAGGACACGAGGACACGTGGACACTGTGTAAAGACGCTGCGTGAGAAGCAGTTTTGTATGAGGAGTGGATCAGATTGTCTTCTGTCCCACAGAGGAGGACGAGCAGCTGTTGATCCAGCTGTGGTTGTTTCATCGAGGACGTCATAATGTGTCTCACTGGGCCGAGGGGCAGAGACACCAGCTTTTGTCTGGTCCACGCTGACGAGCGTCACGTGGGTCGGGTTCGTCGCAGCGTCTCACACTGAAAAGACAAACAGTCTTCATGGTCAAAAAGTCCACTTACAGAAGTCCTCTGATTTGGTTTTATTGCATCACTTTATGCTCATTATAATGATAATGTGTAAAAGCTATTAGCAGGAGCGCGGCAGATCCATCACGCAGCGTGAGCGTATACATTGATTGTCTCAGCAGGAGCTCTGTGCGTCTGAGCCGCCGCTGCCTCTGCTGGCAGCTGCTGGCAGCTGCTGCTGCTGCTGCTGAGGATAATTTATTCCTGTAGCACACAATCATTTTAATAGCTCATCCATTTGCCCGGGAGACAATTGATTTTCTCTGTTTCCATACGCGTTAGTCACATTTGATTTCTCTCGTCCCATTTGCATTCGTCACGTTTTCAGAGCGCGGCGCATGTGCTCGGGCTCCACGATGGGAAATCGCTCTTCAGGTTCTTCAGGTTCTTCAGGGCTGGTGTGAGGGTGGAATCTGTTAGTTCCCTAAAAAACCCTCAGATTAACATTTCTGTTAGAACAAAGCCGCTGTCAGTGAGCATCTGAACGTCTATGTTTGTTTATTAAATGACGTTATCACGTATCACGCGTTCATATACTTCTGTAATGTTAAGTTTACGCTTACGACTCCAAACGGTCGTCACAGAAATGTCGTTAGAAATAACACGTCCACACATTAAACTGTACTTTTCAGTCATTCTGACGATGACTCAGTATGTGACTCTGTAAAACAGCTTTTCATTACTCACATCACACGTCGCCATTTACCAACGTCTTTATCAATAATCGCCTTGGAAATGACCGATTATTCACTGTCACACAGCTGGAAACATCTGCTGCGTCACTCGAGCTTTTAAACCTGAACCTGCTTTACACTGTTCATCATAAGAATCTGCTGCAGTCAGCTACAGACCTGTGACTACAGTGTTGGTGAAATATAAGTTTGTATATAAAGATTAGATATGGTTCTGATGGGTTTGTCAAACATGTCAAAACATATGTCAAACGTACGTCCAGACATCGTCCTCTGTGGGACCTGCTAACCAGAAGAGTCAGTGCTTCATCACTGTGCTCCTCGTTTTTAATGCAGAGTAAAAAAACAAAACAGTCTCCATTTCTCAACCTGCACGCTGCAACGCTGCCAAATCACCAGTCGCACTCAGTTAGTCTCCACTGTCTCACAGCCGATCACAGCAGGTGATGCAACATGGCCTGCAGCTGGAGACGAAGAACTCGCTGGCACAGTGTGTCTCTACATGCACAACACAATGGACTGTCCAGACAACGGAGCGCTGACTCGGACTGAGACTGGACCCTGAACACAACCGGACCCTGAACACAACCGGACCCCGACTGAGACTGGACCCTCATTGTGACCAGATCCAGAATACGACCGGACCCTGACTGTGATTGGACCCTGACTGTGATTGGACCCTGACTGTGACATGATCTCAGGCAGGATAAATCAACCACCACATGATGTCACAGTCTTCACTGTTCAGATCAGATGTCAAACATCAAACTATCACTGTTACTTCAAGAAAGTACTTTTCATTTCATCTATACGTTAACATACCTCATATTTACTGTAGTTCTTTTCCACTGAACTGACGTTTACATACGAATATGAACCAGACTGTCTTATTTGGGACGAGAGTGTCCATTTGTCCAAACTCTAAACTCAGACACAGTTGCTGTGTTTCACAGCCACGCGTCAACAGGAGGAGAAGAACTCATCAGCCCGTTCTGTTTCTGTGAAATCCAATTTGTTTCCACAGAAACAGAATCTTCCCCTGAATGAAGACGTAAACAGCACATTTGTGTGTGTGTGTGTGTGTGTGTGTGTGTGTGTGCGTTTACAGCTGTTCTTCACCTGGATGTTCTCCTGCACCTGTTGCTGGGTCCCTCATTAGTCCTGGGAGCCTCTGTCTGCCTCAGCTGGCTGCACCTCCTCATCTAATGACTCTGTTTATACAGCCACAGAGTTCCCTCTCTCAGGTGTCTCAGCTCCCCCCCCACCCCCCCCCTCGTCCCCCTAACCCCCCCTCATCCCCCTAACCCCCCCTCCCATCTGTAGGGCAATCACCTGCACAATTACCTGGACTATAATTGTCCTGGCTCCTGGTTGGTTGGGAGGAACCAGACCGAACATTAGAAAAACAAACCGCGGATGATGATGATGAGGCGAAGACAGAAAACCAACGTTAACGCATAAGGAAAAAGATGAAAGTGAAGCCGACAGGTTTATTTATGTAGTGTTGATTTATTACAGGCATCATGGCAGGTCGTCATATGGAGGATGGTGTGATGGGTTTTTTTTGTGCCAGAATAAAAACCTAAAAACAATTCCTGCAAAATGAAGCCATAAAGATTCTGGTTTTCTGCATCTCCAGATTCCAGATCTGATTCTAACTCATCTGATTTGAAGATGAGACGCAGATGTGACTTCTGTTACGTTTCTGTAACTGACTCCTGATATAAATATCCAGTAAAAGAGAGAGGTGTGGATGAGCGTTTGTTTATTGGGACGTTTCATTTCCTCCATTTATCCTCGTCGATACAAACACAGGAGCGGTGAGGAGGAGAATGTGGTGAACGTCAGATTCCACCGTGATGATTTTATCCTGATTTCACTTTACATTCTCCCGCTGGAAAACGTCCGACCTGCATATCTGCAGGAGGCTGATAGGATCACGGATGATTAACTCCCCCTGTCACAGGCGGATGAGACGACTGTTTATTTATCACTGTTGAGTGAAATCTCAGGTTCTGGACAAAACACTCGACTCACACGAGGCAGCACAAAGTCACAGAATGTGTAGGAAACATGGGTTTGTCTCCTCTATCACAGCAGCTCTCCTCAAATGTGTTTCCTTCAAATATGGCAGAGCGACGGGGAAATCCACACACAGCAAATCTGAGCTGTAACTGATTTGTGTTGTTACACAAACGGCGACAGAGGAAAGCGGGGAAGCGGTGAAACAGTTGGTGTAATATCGAGCGTCTGATGGGTGATGCTGTCAGTCCAGCATCACAATAACCCTTCCACAGCCTCCTCAGTTTCCTGCCGCGAGATGAGCGCTGCAGGAATCCGCCATAAGACGGCGGTTTCCTCGAGCGCCAAATGGGGAGGATTAAAGGCAAAATGCAACAAACGTCCACAAACGCACCTCGTTTACTGATATTCTCTCCATGATCTGCCCAGATTAACATTTCTGTTAGCGCTGTTAAGACGCCAAAGAACAAAGCCGCTGTAAATGAGCATCTGAACGTCTATGTTTGTTTATTAAATGACTTTATCACGTATCACACGTTCATATACTTCTGTAATGTTAAACGGTCGTCACAGAAATAACACATCCACACATTAAACTGTACTTTACAGTCATTCTGACGATGACTCAGTATGTGACTCTGTAAAACAGCTTTTCATGACTCACATCACATCGCCGCTCCCCCCCCACCCCCCCCTCGTCCCCCTCCCCCCCCCTCATCCCCCTAACCCCCCCTCCCATCTGTAGGGCAATCACCTGCACAATTACCTGGACTATAATTGTCCTGGCTTCTGGTTTGTTGGGAGGAACCAGACCGAACATTAGAAAAACAAACTGCGGTTGATGATGATGAGGCGAAGACAGAAAATAAGGAAAAAGATGAAAGTGAAAGCGACAGGTTTATTTATGTAGTGTTGATTTATTACAGGCATCATGGCAGGTCGTCATATGGAGGATGGTGTGATGGGTTTTTTTTGTGTGCCAGAATAAAAACCTAAAAACAATTCCTGCAAAATGAAGCTATAAAGATTCTGGTTTTCTGCATCTCCAGATTCTGATTCTGATTCTAACTCATCTGATTTTAAGATGAGACGCAGATGTGACTTCTGTTACGTTTCTGTAACTGACTCCTGATATAAATATCCAGTAAAAGAGAGAGATATGGATGAGCGTTTGTTTATTGGTTTCATTTCCTCCATTTATCCTCGTCGACACAAACACAGGAGCAGTGAGGAGGAGAATGTGGTGAACGTCAGATTCCACCGTGATGATTTTATCCTGATTTCACTTTACATTCTCCCGCTGGAAAACGTCCGACCTGCGTATCTGCAGGAGGCTGATAGGATCACGGATGATTAACTCCCCCGTCACAGGCGGATGAGACGACTGTTTATTTATCGCTGTTGAGTGAAATCTCAGGTTCTGGACAAAACACTCGACTCACACGAGGCAGCACAAAGTCACAGAATGTGTAGGAAACATGGGTTTGTCTCCTCTATCAGAGCAGCTCTCCTCAAATGTGTTTCCTTCAAATATGGCAGAGCGACGGGGAAATCCACACACAGCAAATCTGAGCTGTAACTGATTTGTGTTGTTACACAAACGGCGACAGAGGAAAACGGGGAAGCGGTGAAACAAACAGTCGGTGTCATATCGAGCGTCTGATGGGTGATGCTGTCAGTCCAGCATCACAATAACCCTTCCACAGCCTCCTCAGTTTCCTGCCGCGAGATGAGCGCTGCAGGAATCCGCCATAAGACGGCGGTTTCCTCGAGCGCCAAATGGGGAAAATGCAACAAATGTCCACAAACGCACCTCGTTTACTGATAAAGGCCTGAGAAGAGGCTTTTACAGTTTGTCCACATCATCACAAACAGTGAGGCGCCATCATCATCATCATCATACCACATCCTCTGAGCGTGAAGCTGACTCAGCCATTCAGGGTGAATCCCTCAAACGCCTAACACACACGTGACTCCAGCAGCAAACAGGAGAAGAGTGGTCAGAGTGTATATTAGACAACAGTCTGACCACAGCATGTGATCATCAGTCCAGCAGCCTTTTTTTTATGCTGTCATCAACTTTGGGCAAACTTTGACTCTTGTCTGAGAGTTTTTACTCAGGAGTTTGCTCATATATCAAACGCAGCCTCCTTTATGACAGTTTATTGCTAAAAACATGGTAACATTTCATAAAAGTTCCATTTTACAGCTGTTGAAATCTGTTTTTTTTTTCTTCCTGAGTTATGGAACAATAAAAACAGATTGAATCTCGGAAAACACTTTCTGCTACCATGAAAATCAAATCTGGTTTGGACAGAACAGACAGAAGTGTGTGTCTGTAGATTGCAGCATTTTCATTAGATGATGATTTTCACCATCAACTACGTTTCGTTAACTTTGTTAGAAAATATCAAAAAGACGCGATCAATTCAGGAAGCTACAAATTAAGTACACTAAAACTATGTGGCTCCATCTGCGGCTGTTTGCTAATTAGCCGTTTGTCACATGTGTTGCCATCGGTTATTGATCCCTGAGGAAATTCCCTGGAGACGCTGAGTTTCCTGTGTGTTTGTATGTGTGTGTGTGTGTGTGTGTGTGTGTGTGTGTGTGTGTGTGTGTGTGTATAGCACAATAAGCCAAAAACTGAGTTGATAATTAAAACATTTCTTTTTCAATCGTTTCCTTTAGCCGTTAATTTTCTAAAAGACTTTTCTGGCACAAAGACACAAATGGTTACACATTAATTCATCCTCACATTCATCCTCATGAAAAGTTTAAAAAACATATCACAGCTCACTAATTGATCACATGATCTTCTTCAAAACTATCAATGGACAGAGATGTTGACAGATAAACGTCTCATGATGGAACTCATCATGAGACGCAGGTTGTTGTGAGTGTGTGTCATTTAATGCAGTGATACACAGTGTGAGTTCAAACACTCACACACTAACCCCCCTGTTCTGCTCTGTTCTGGAGCTCCTATTCACACCACAACACCCTGACACACCAGGCGCTAAACATCACACACACCCTCAGAGGCAGTGACCTCAGGCAGTGACCTCAGGCAGTGACCTCAGGGTCACCAGGTATCTCCAGCATTCACGTGGAGGCTCTGTGTATAAAATCACCAGTGAAACCTGATTAAACTGCTTCAGCCTCCTGCACCATCTGTTCTGCAGGCACAAATAACACCCTCCTCATTATTCTTCTTTTGTGACCTTTATTTTGAAGGAATCACATTTATAATGTACACACACAAAAAAAAATCTGCTACTTTGCAACTTCCAAACAAACGCTGCAGGTCGCAGTCGCCTCCGTCTGTATCCACACAACATTGTCGTATCTGAACCTTTCATCTGACAACAACCAGTTCTTATTATCAACTAATTAAAATCACTCATCTGTTTGTTGTCATTTGCTTCATTTGGCTGATTTTCTGTTTTCTACATCACAGTGGACGATGAAACATCACAGATTTACACTGTGTCAGGTACCTGAGGGACTTTATCCACACTGTTTTTATAATTCACATATGACCACAATGAAACAGTGACCACAGGCCTTTGTTTCCAGACAGGATGTAACCACCTCACACTGTGTGTATGTGTGTATGTGTGTGTGTGTGTGTGTGTGTGTGTGTGTGTGTGTGTGTGTGTAGAGCTGCAGATGAGACGGATGGCACAGATTCATGGCTGCAGGATGACTCTGTGTGTTTATTGTCGGGTCTCTCAGGGCAACACAAACTGGGCTGCAGGAGCACAGCTATCAGTCAGTGTGACACACACACACACACACACACACACACACACACACACACACACACACACACACACACACACACACACACACACACCAGAGCTGCCACTTGACAATATTTCTGACATTATTTGCACATGACAGAAAAACCAGGAAGTCACATGACAGAAGAACCAGGAAGCCATTCAGTGCATCTCATGAACCGAGTCCATCGGAACCTTCTCATCTTGTCTTGATGACCTGCACAGCACCATCGTCCTCTGACAGACACGAGTCAATAGCAGATTACAGAAGTTGTTAAATGGGATATTTTGTAACCATTCCTAAAGAGTCCGGTTCATCCCCGGAGCAGGATTCCTGGAGCAGGATTCCCGGAGCAGGATTCCTGGAGCAGGATTCCTGGAGCAGGATTCCCGGAGGAGGATTCCCGGAGGAATCGTCCTCCCTGCACAGAGCGGCTAACAGCGGTATCGATCAGAGGGACACTGCTGTGGACGACAGCGCTGTGGCAAAGTAATTACCTGCAGGTTTCACGCTGCAGGGCAGGAGTGTGTGTGTGTGTGTGTGTGTGTGTGTGTGTGTGTGTGTGTGTGTGCCATGCAGTGCAGTGTGTGTCGCAGGATGCACGCACGTGTGCGCAACTGTAATTGAAAGTGGATGACTCGCCTCGGCACGTTCCAGCACAGAGAAGTGAACTGCATTAACGTCTCAGTCCCTAGCTTATTACAAGCTCAGGTAATTACCCGGCTTCAGGAGCGCCGCCGGGAGGGTGTGTGTGTGTGTGTGGGTGTGTGTGTGGGGGGTGTTAAGGGAATCCTTGATGAATGTTATATAGGTATAATCCTAATAATGACTAAAGAGAAGAAGCAGAAACTCATTCATCAGGATGTCACACCGCCTCCTCTCTGCTACGCTAACACACTCCACTGATACGCATGACATTTACATATCCATCTATATATCTATATCTCTCTCTCTCTCTCTCTACACAAACACACACACACACACACACACACACACACACACACACACACACACATATGATCCTATATGTGAAAAGTACTTCACATCATGTTTCCTGAGCTGCAGCACAGTTGACCCCAGGTTCATTTCCTGTCTGTCGAGAGTCAAAGCACAATAACGTCAGTGCGATACATCACCGGCCGTTAAAGGAGGAGTTCAGACAAAGCAGTGTGTTGTTGCTAACTGGTGAAGAATGGAGTCAGGCCTCGTCTGAATGTGTGAACGAGGCTCAGGCGTCTTCACAGCCTCTGATCCCACCGGCTCCACATAAATGAGTTTCCACTGCAATTTGCACTGAGCTGTGCAAAACCCCCGTCCCAACGTTGTGTTTATTTATGCTCCACCAGCACGCGAGGCCAGAGATGACACCGGAGACATTTCAACCGCTTTTCTACAAAAAGAAAAAGTCCAACTTTTCAGCAGACAAAAGAAGCAGCGTCCTCCAGGCCGCAGCCTGCAGCCAAACACATGGCTGAGACGTTCGTGTCAAACTATTGTCACCAGATATCAAGGAGAACAGTCTGATGTGGGTCCTCACATACATCAACATGACAGGCAGCGGAGACACACACACACACACACACACACACACACACACACACACACACACACACACACACACACACACGCCCTCATCAACACCACTGATTTGCTGTGGCGGCAGCTCTCAGCCATGTTCCAGGCCGACAGGCCGTCTAACCTTTTAGCTGACGTCAAACCCCGACAACAAACACAACACCACTTCCCATCACGTCACACGGCTCTGACATTTGTCTGTCTCGCCGCGTCTTAAGCAGCAGTGTAAGAGATGATGGATGCTGGGTGTTAACATGAGGTGGAGGAGAGTGGGATGAGACGTCTCCGTGCAGGCAGCGTGAACAGAGACTGATGTTCCTAGATGGAACGTTTCACAGCCAGAGAAAACTGCTCAGTCCCTCCCCAGACACACAAACACACAAAGCCTGTGTGACACTGTGAGACGCACATATTCACGACATGGCTGCAGTGCTGACTGCATCAGCATCAGCATCAGCACTGACTCTACTCAGGCTCCTCGACGTGACATCAGAGGAGCTCGTGTCGGAGCTCATGTCGGAGCTCATGCAGCTGGAGACCATCTGGATTAGTGTGAATAAATAATTCAGACGTCCTCTTTGGATTAGACTCAGTCTAAACTCGCCCTCGTCTTCCCGGGAATGTTCAGTGAGACGTCGGTTCTGTCTGTGACACCTTGGAAACAGCGAAGTGGCCACGTGCATTATTACACATCGATACAGGAAAGCGCTGCTCATTAACGCCACGGAGCAGATGACTCAGCAGATGACTCAGCAGATGAAGAGACCGACTCGTGATTGGTTGAATGTGTGTATCAGTGGGACCACGATGACTCCAGGTGACATCAGCAGGCCAAGATGTGCTGCACAGTGGGATGAAGGAGACGCGTCGTCCATCTTTATTTATAGTCTATGTTTAATCTACACCGCGTTCACCATGTCAGCTCAGACTCTGAGGCTGTAGCTCATATGAGTGATGACGTCATCGGTCCACGCCCATAATCACTTAACTACAGTCTGACCTATTGACCTTTCTGACTGATCTGAGGCTCCTTCACTCCGACACGATGATAAACAGGATGTGACACCTGTCACAGTCGCAGCTCAACAACACTGCTGACTGCTGGGATCAGCCGTGACATTTGACCTTAAACAAAACCTGTCTGCCTCACACACACACACACACACACACACACACACACACACACACACACACACTATAAGGAGATTTCATCAAATGAGATGTTACATGTGAAATAGTTTTAAAAACCAAATTCTCTTCAAATGTTTCCCGTTAGATTTGTGGGAACTGATTTATTCAATATCTACATTTGTGTTTATATATACAGTATACACACACACACACACACACACACGCACACACACACACACACACACACACACACACTCACTCACTCTTCTCCAGGTGAGTCACAGCACAAACCACATCACCACCCACCAGCACCACTTTGCCTTGTTGTGTTCAAAAAACAGAAGAAAATCCAAACGGAAGCAGCAACATGAGTCTTGGTCCCGGTTCCTCTGACCTGCTCTGACTCTGCACAGCTGTTCACCTCTGACCCCGCTGCTCTGACAACACGTCACCCTCAGGTTTATGGACCATACGTACGGGGACATCTAAGCATCCTGCCGTATGTGAATGCTTTGGTTGAACAGCTGAGTGGAAACAGGTTCATGTTACACTCGATGCCTTCAGATCTGCAGGCAGCAGCTGAGATGGTGTCGTTGCTCCTCAGTCTGTGTGAGTCGTGGAAAAAGCAGCTGCTGCTGCAGCAAATGTAAATCTGTGTGGGTGCAACTCATATATCATTCTGCAGTATTATATCCTGTGAACTGGATATAAGAGCGAACGAGGTGGCGGCTTTACTTCACAGCTCGTAGGTGACGTCTGGATCCGTCTCACCTCGGCTCCTTCAGCTGTCAATCAGACTCAGTGGAAGTGGAGTGAAGTTCAGACCCTACGCTTCAGCATGCTTCATAAAAAGCAGCCTGGAGAATCGGACCATGTGATGAGTCACAAACAGCCTCCCAACATCTCATGGAGTTAAGATGTCAACTTAAGGACATCAAAACACAACGTTAACCAGCTTCTTCTTTTTTCTGGCTCATGGTCTCAGCTGGATGAAGAAATCATCAAAGCAGCGAGACATGAGAGAATCGTTTCTGCGAAAGCGTTCCCTGTGAGCTCCGAGGCCAACGGGAGCCGCCGGAACACATCGAGTTACATACAGTCAATTACACACACAGCCATCAACCATCAACCATGAACCATGAGACGCAGGGAAGTTCACCCGGCTCACTAATACACAGACTATCACTAATATTTAATATGTCCAACATCTCCATCTTATCTCCTCACGCTGCAGACACATGCTCACCTGACGCTTCACCTGACGCTTCATCTGACGCTTCACCTGACGATTCACCTGACTCTTCACCTGACGCTTCACCTGACGCTTCATCTGACGCTTCACCTGACGCTTCATCTGACGCTTCACCTGACGATTCACCTGACTCTTCACCTGACGCTTCACCTGACGCTTCACCTGACGCTTCATCTGACGCTTCACCTGACGCTTCACCTGACTCTTCACCTGACGCTTCACCTGACGCTTCACCTGACGCTTCACCTGACGCTTCACCTGACGCTCCACCTGACGCTTCACCTGACGCTTCATCTGACGCAAAAAGGTTTGCTACCTGGTCCAGAAAATCAGCTACAAGCAAACAGGTCCAATGTGATCAATCATTACACTGAGTTATTGTAATGATTATATAAATCATTTAAAGGTGCAGTCTGAAATGTTTCAGAAACTAGAAGCTGCACATCTACACCTGGAAACAGCTACAGCTATAAACACTCTACAGAGGCCAACGTACTGACTGTGTGTGTGTGTGTGTGTGTGTGTGTGTGTGTGAGTGTGTGTGTGTGTGTGTGTGTGTGTGTGTGTGTGTGTGGTGTACACACATGGTGTGAGACTGAGCCATGTAAATAACGCAGGTATCACACACTCACAAAGGGACAAACAGCTCTGTCCTTATCCTCCTGACTCACTCACTCACTCACAAACACACACACACACACACACACACTGAGCTACACACACCCACACACTTGGAGACAAGAACGCAATTAACCGCACTCAGGCCTGTTCAAGTGTGAAACTCCAGGTGCAGGCTTGTAAAACGCAATTAGACCCCAACAAGCTTTGTGTGTCTGTGTGTATGAGTGTGTGTGTGTGTGTGTGTGTGTGTGTGTGTGTGTGTGTGTGTGTGTGTGTGTGTGTGTGTGTGTGTGTGTGTGTGTGTGTGTGTCATCACGCCACTTAGCTTCATAACAGATTTGATCTTGGATTAAAGCCAGAGCCTCTGATGTAAAAAAACAAAAAAACACAGTTTAAGTTGTAGTTCAGGTTGTAACAGTTGGGGCGAGTTTATACTTTGTTAGTGTGGAAACTGAATTTGACTGAATCTATAAAAACAAATAGTTCAATGAAAACTCCTTTTACACATTAGCTGATGTTAACAATCATACAAGAGAAGCATTACAACAACAAACCTCTCAGAATAAAACATTATTCTATTTTCTGCTGACTCGGCACACAGCAGGCGGCTATGTTACACAAACACACAGCCTTCTCTGAGTTTTACTCTGAATCACACAACAAACTACATCACAGATCAACAACCAACATCACAGATCAACAACCAACATCACAGACCAACAACCAACATCACAGATCAACAACCAACATCACAGACCAACAACCAACATCAACAACCAACATCACAGACCAACAACCAACATCACAGACCAACAACCAACATCACAGATCAACAACCAACATCACAGAACAACAACCAACATCACAGACCAACAACCAACATCAACAACCAACATCACAGACCAACAACCAACATCACAGATCAACAACCAACATCACAGACCAACAACCAACAGATTAACAACCAACACCACAGATCAACAACCAACATCAGAGACCAACAACCAACATCACAGATTAACAACCAAACAGTCCAGAAACAATCTGATACTTTATTGGAAACAGAAGAAGAAGAAGAAGAAGAAGAAGAAGAAGAAGAAGAAGAAGAAGAAGAAGAAGAAGAAGAAGAAGAAGAAGAAGAAGAAGAAGAAGAAGAAGAAGACAGCTTTATTTGTCTCCTACGCAGGAGGCTTTCACACTGTCACAGTTTCAGTCTTACAATTTGTCTCCTGCTATAAAGCTGGTGAGATGCTGGTGCCGTTCATCTGGGACACTCAGTTATTACCACGCACTCACCTGCAGCTTTAAAAGCAGTCGGGGCTTTATGGACCCACCCACCCCCCCCACCCCCCCACCCCGTCTCCGGCCACACGAACCCTGTGATCAGTGACGGATGTTGGCGCCCACCAGCCCAACGCCTTTCATCTCCACAATCCCATCTTCACGTGGAGATGATCCAGCATTGGTCCAAAAAAAACAACCAAACAAAAAGAGTAAAAAGTAATGAAACTGTGCGTGTGATGCCACGTGTCGTTCAGGCTGTTTGGAGAACGAACGTTCACTCTGGTTGAACACAACAGTAATCACATGATGACAAATGCAGATTTCTCTGCTTCACATGCGCTGGTGTTTTTATTCGCCTGGCGTCTTCAGGTCCGTGTTTGAAGTCGCTGCAGAGACGCAGCTGCCGCTCGCGGCCCCTCAGCGCCTCTGTGACGCCTTCAAAGCAATCACCATAATGTAAATGCACACGGGGGCTCTACATTGTAGAATTCAATTACGTTATGCACTTCACTTGTTTATTGAGTTCCTTCTCTTATCCTGGGCTGCTTTTATTCACGGCGCCGCGTGACGCACCGGGAGACGGAGTGTTACGCTCCTCGGAATAGGATTTGGTTTTCCGCCTTATCGAGGACGATGCAGCTTTGAACAGACGTCAGAGTAAAAACCAGTAAATGACAGGTTTGGAAGAAGGTGGAGCAGCAGGTGAAGTAACTGCTCTCTCGGGGTACCTACAGTACTGGATCATGTGGGGCTTTGCTCTTCACTGTACAGCACACTCAGCTTAACAATCGTTAAACTGTTGTTGATTTGCTGATATTGATCGTATGTGTTGTCGATAGTGCAGATATCGATCACCTCGGCCTCCTCTGTGTTGTGTTGTGTTGTGTTGTGTTGTGTTGACTCTGGGCAGCAGGAGACCAGATCACAGCTGCACACATCTGAACCACATCAACATGAGTGTGTTTGGCCGAGCTGTGAACAATGACGTCACACTGCTCCGTGAGTGACCTCTAGGATATTATCCCTGATGTTCTGTTACCATGGAAACAGGATCATGCGACGATCAACAGTAACCAACATGTATGAGCTTTTTTGTGGTTAAGGTCCGGTATTCATGCTTTGTCTCTCTGACACAAACACAACAAGGTCAGACGTATCTGTGCTGTGGGACACGACCCTGAGCTAACAGTGAGCTGAATACACAACTACTACAGGAAGCTACAAAATAAGTCTGTGAGAATGAACTCAGTGAGACAGACAACTGGAGCGAGGACACAACAAGGCTCGGCTGGCACGAGCCCATGTTTGGATCTTTTTGTCCAGGAGCATCTTATGACCCTGTGACCTGATGACACAACTCGGACTACACAACTGGTTAATGCATGCAACACAACTGGCACAAAAGACAAAATATAAAACTGGAATCTGTCTTTGAGACTCACTAATTGCCGATGTTACATTTCCACTTAGAATGACACAACACATATGTAAAGATGTGATAACACACAGAGGGAAAAGATCAGCAATCGGTTTCTAATGTTACAAAATGTAAATTGTTCAGAAGAGGCCGTTAAAGATAACAGCGACAGAGGTAAGTATGAAACAGGCAGGAAAACAAACCGTGGTGTAAATGATATATGTGTCTGTTTGTACAGTGGGAAAAAGTCTGTGATGGTTCAACTCCACCTCTTGCTGCGTCCGACTGAAACACAACGACGGCTGTTTGTCTGGAAACAATGGAACCGTGACGTCTGTTCTATATGCTGCTTTTCTACTGCCAACAGTAAACACAGTGACTGTGGTCCAGTGACGATGGAGCCACACTGAGACGGACGTTACGTCACTTAACATCAGATAACAACACAAACACTTCACTCACACAGCTGTTTCCGCTGAGGCCATGTGGTGAGGGTTGGTACTGCGCCTGCTGATCCCAAACAGCAGCCGCTTCACTGTCATTTTCATTTCTACCAAACAAGGTCCTGGTGTAAAATCATCACCTGGCGTTTCTCTTCTTTCACACCACAGACAACAGAATGAAAAGAAAAACTGCAAAATAGTCATGAGTTATTTCTGTGATGTGTTATTGACTTTGATATGAGACGTTCAGGGACATTTTTGACATCTCAGTTGGTTTTTAATAGGAATCTGTGAGGTGTGTAAACACACACACCGTGTCCTCTAAACGCCTCAGACTGCTAATGCAGGGAACCACTGCTGGTTCCTCACAGCTACACATCGTTTGCATGTGATTATACATATTTATATATTTATACATATTGGTCTGTTGTATAGTTTCAACAGATTCTCAGCCTAAAACGAACAATGCAATAAAAACCATTGTGGTACTGGTTGAGTGGACGTGTCTGTTCAAACGAGTCTCTGTTGAGCTCTTTTAATTCTCTCAGCAGTGAAAATGTGGTTTATTGTGGAGCCCAGGTCAACTACAGGCCACAGAGGTTCAAGGTCACGAGATGTGGGCTCAGTTTGCTCTGGTCGAACAGGCAGCGCAGACACAAGTCACAGATAAATAAACCACAACAAATGATGTACTAATCAACCGGGGATTAGTGGGTGTTGAAAATAACCATTCTCCTCTGGAATCCAAGGCTTATTGTAGACGGTTTCCTCCTCTGGAATCCAAGGCTTATTGTAGACGGTTTCCTCCTCTGGAATCCAAGGCTTATTGTAGACGGTTTCCTCCTCTGGAATCCAAGGCTTATTGTAGACGGTTTCCTCCTCTGGAATCCAAGGCTTATTGTAGACGGTTTCCTCCTCTGGAATCCAAGGCTTATTGTAGACGGTTTCCTCCTCTGGAATCCAAGGCTTATTGTAGACGGTTTCCTCCTCTGGAATCCAAGGCTTATTGTAGACGGTTTCCTCCTCTGGAATCCAAGGCTTATTGTAGACGGTTTCCTCCTCTGGAATCCAAGGCTTATTGTAGACGGTTTCCTCCTCTGGAATCCAAGGCTTATTGTAGACGGTTTCCTCCTCTGGAATCCAAGGCTTATTGTAGACGGTTTCCTCCTCTGGAATCCAAGGCTTATTGTAGACGGTTTCCTCCTCTGGAATCCAAGGCTTATTGTAGACGATTTCCTCCTCCGGACTCCAAGGCTTATTGTAGACGATTGTAGTGGCAAAAACTTCGTTTGTCTCTTTCCTCTTTTTTCCTATGTCCTTCGTCTTGCCACTGTGGGAGGCAGCGTCCAGAGTGAGACTCGCGGTTGCGTGTTGAAATAAAATCCAGAAAGAATTGGTTTGAAAGATATTTAAGTGATTTATTGTAACTTAAAATAAACAGAAAATAAGAGCATTGTCTGTATAAGGGTATGAGCTTAAGGGCTGCGGCAAACTCGCAGATGGCTCCAATAGCAGCAGGAGAGAGCGCACCCCATCCACGCGCCGCGGTCTACAATAGTGTCCGCCTGTCTGCCTTCCCCCCGTAGTGCATCATGGGCCGCCATAAAAAAGATTGGCACCATCACCACCTGTTGGGGGTGCATACTCACACAAAACAAGTGACGTGAAATCATAAAATTCAAATAAACTTAAATGTGGCTCCTACAGTCCTAACTTCAAGTACTCTGCAGAGGTGCTTTGCTAGATAGCGTAAACCTTTCCATCCTTCAGCGTGGCCTTCCAAACGGATGGTGTCTGGGAAGATGCCTCGCGCTTCTACTACGTAACACAGTCCTCCAACATCAACACAAGGACCAATCAGACAGTACATCTGAGCCCAGATCAGTTTAACAACATCCTTCAAGGACAACACCAAACAAATCGGATGTGATGTGAAGTCTGCTTCTCTTTTAACAGTAACAGTAAAGCTTGAGCTTGTTTGTTTATATCGATAGATACATTTGACAGTCGCAGTGTGACTACATCACACATGTTGTAAATATGACAACAAAGAATATCTATACAAGTGACATCTGTAAACGTCCGTGGTCCTTGAATTACCTGAGTAGGAAGCAGTGGAGTCGTCGTTGGCCCTTGTGAGCAGGAGCCCTGGTGAAGTGGGAGATGTAGTTGGGGTCTTCTTGGAGTCGTTCAAACCGACCGTGTGGTGAAACTGAAACTGACGGCTGGATGGGTTCCATCAGCTCGGGGTCAGGATCTGGGCCTGTGTCTGAACACGACCACAGTTACCAGTTACCACGGAGTGACCTCAGATCATGATGTTTAACTCTAGCCTGTGGTTTCTACTTTTTTTCCTCCAACTAAAATCCATCGTATCCAGAGGACCTGGATGGAGATTTATTCTCCAGCACCAACATGAGCCTGTTTCATATGTTTACAGAATTCTCCAACAATGGCTCAAATGTAATGTTCTTCACAACATGAAAAAAACATTGGTGATCCCCTAAATTCAGACGTTGCCTGATGAGCTGATACTCTCAGCAGTGGCAGTGTTTAGCACCAACAGGCTAATATTAGCATGTGAATGCAATCAACCAATAGGACTGCTAAACATTAGCATCACTGAGAACATGTCAGCGTAAGTAAAGTCATGATCACAACAGTTATTATGATCTGATCATCATTTGACCTGTGAGAGAAAACCAGATATTAAGTTCAGCACACTGCAGAACTTCCAGAGATAGTTAGAGTTGCTTCTAACTTTGCCAATCGGGAAAAGGAGTAAATACTTAATACTGAGTTTGGAAACCATCAAGCTGCTGGCTTCTGAAGGACAGAACACTGCCACTGGTGGAGAGCTCCAGGCACAGTTCAGAGCAGAGCAACTGGAGTCTAGCTTCAGGATACTTGTGAAGTTCCTCTCCTGCTCTCCTGCTGCTGTCAGCGGCAACTTTCTCACATTTAATGCAGCAGGGTTTTTTTCTACAATGACATTATGTGTATGAGTCCATGAAGAGATTCACTGCAAAAGACATTTTTAGATCATGAAACGCATTAGAAAGAAACTTGTTTTGGCACAATTCTACTGATCTGGAAAAAAAAAACACAAAGATCACTGACTCACATGTGCATTACACACATGATGGATTATACACGCAGGAGAAGCAGGGGAGATCATACATGATGAATATGCTGAATGCACATTGTGCAAACAAACCAATCCTTTTCACTTACAGCGATGTCACACTGGCTAATGTCGCTAACGCTAACTGCGCAATATAAATCAGGTCTAACACCGTCAACGAGCCAGTTTGAAAAGATTTCTCCTGCAATAAATAATCCACAGTCTCACCCTGATAACTGTCACGACCTCAACTCCACAATATTCATTTATTTATAAAGAGCTTTAATCACATCCTCGTAAACACATGACACTGATTTCGAGGTGCGATGCAGTGCACACCGCGTTAAACGGCTCTAACTTTGTTCAGGGAGAAACACATTTGTCAAACTGTAACGACAACAGTGACGACGGCGAGAAAACTGAACAGAACGAGGACGTTCACGTCTGTGAAAATCACCTCATCTTTAAACGGCTCAGTCTGTGTTGCTGAGTCTGTGTTGCTTGGCAACCGTTTTGCTAAATGGTGATGGTGACGAAGAAGGAGATGAGTAAAATGAATGTGTCATTTATTTATTTGTGCTGCACTTACTGTGTTAACACACATCTACACCACTGGGTTCATGAAGATAAGGGAGGATGGAAACTACCTGATCTCTGGCAGTCTATGTGCTGCATCTGCATGCGGTCCATGCCGGGTCCTGGCTCCGGCAGCTCCTCCTTGTCCAGGTCCCAGTCAAGATCCAGACCTCCGGAGCAGTGTAGTACCTCACCAACCAACGGGCCTCCCTGGGCGTCGCACACTTTCCTGTATGCCATGATGCTACCTACAACACACATCCAGAGTCAGAGTGTTTACTTTCTGCAGTGGGAGCCTGGTGTGTGCAGGTGGGGTCAGATGAAGTCTGCTGGTTGGACTGGAGGTGAGGGTTGTTACATCACTGCTGTGTGTTGTAGAAACTGTGATGAGTGTGGTTAGAAGCTACTTGGACTAAGTGACTGACCAGAGCCGCTCAGTCCAGCGATAAAGACGAAGAGCTCTGCAGGGGGCTGCACGCTCGCCATTTACACCACTAATGTGATGAAGGGACTCGTGTTAGGCCGAGACAGAGAGTTCAGCACTGGATTAGTGTGTCTGTGTCTGTGTGTGTGTGTGTGTGTTTGTGTGTCTGTGTGTGCGTACTGGTTTTTCTACATCTTTCTGAGGTACGCAGTGAGAACAGTATTTTGTTTTTGTAACATAACTGGCCAATCAATAACTACATGGGGGGTGGGGGTGGGGGGGGCTGAATAAAATTTACAGCCTGGAAACTGCAGAGAAACGAACAAGATGTTAATCAGTGAGGAGTAGATGGTTTATTGAAACGACCTGAGGCGAGTGTGGAGAGAATCACAGCAGTGAAGAACAAAGCTCCGTCTCTCAGTCTCTGCCCTGCAGCATCTTCATCCACCCTCTCTTTAATTGCCATTGAACATCTTTTCTTTACATAGAAAAAAGCCTTTGACGCACAGGATCAACAGGGAGCGAATGACACAAACCCTCACACACTTTGTGTACTTCTTCTCTGGAGGTCAGTGAAGGTCTCAGAGTGGTGAACTTCTCAGATCTGTGTGTTAAGTAAAGGACGAGTCTTTGATTTGTACTTAAAAGTCGACGTTACTCGTTAGTTATTTACACAAGTAACATTCAATCTGGAACCATAAACCCATGATTCCTGCTGTAGCTGGAATGCACAGATAACACAATGTTTTCCCACACGTGTTGGTGCTACTGGATTATCAGAATATGCAAATGACTGATCAGAATGAAGAACGATTTAATTTATGGCCCAATGTCAGAGAAACACTGCAGATGATGGAATACTGAAGACGAGGTTGAGATGTAAAGGAGGACGGAGGTGGAGAAGAGGGAGGGAGGGAGAGAGGGAGGGAGAGAGAGAGGGAGGGAGGGAGGAGTAAGAAAAAAGACAGAGACAGTGGCAGACCGTCAAGAGAAGCAGGCCGGAGAGAAGCGTCAGAGTGTTTCTACAGGAAGGAGAGAGGGAAGAGGTCCAGGAGTTTCCACAGCATCAATCTTCAACGCTCCAGCGCACTTTCATTACTTGGAGCTCAATGCAGATGAAGGATCCTCTCAGGAAAATGGAACAAAAGTTCATTAAGCTGCTGACCTGTGGCTGCAGCCACTGCACCGGGCTCTCCGCCTGATACCTGTCAGGCCTCCTCCTTCTTTTCTGCCCTTTATTTCCTATACGCTCAACTCATCCGTCAATGCTCTCCAATCAAATAAAGAAGAATTTCACCAAAAATGACGCAGTTGCTTTATGACAATGGGTCCGAGTTTGCATTTTGTTACATTTGACTTTGTAAATGAAAAGAAAAAAAGGGCAAAAGCTTCAGTCTGGTGTTGATGCTGCTCTGATGTGAGTCAGTGAACAGTTCTCTTTAAATGTGACTTTTTGCTTTTTGCTTTGATCAGGTTCAATCACTGAGGGACAGGTTGAGCTGCTGCAATCAGACCCAGTGGCTTCAAGAGGAACTGCAGATTGGTCAAAGAAAATAACAACGTAGACGTTATTATCATCCAGTGGTCATCTCTGACAATCAGTGAATCACACACACACACACACACACACACACACACACACACACACAATCAGGATGTTGAGGAATATGCACAGTTCGGTTTGTTGTAGCATGTCGTCCAAGTCCCAGACAGAAATGCCTGCATCTACTTCTACCAGGACCAGGACCAGGACCAGGACCAGGACCAGGACCAGGACCAGGACCAGGACCAGGACCAGGGTCCCCCATCACCACAGGACCTCAGACTTACTTTAAAAAGTCCTTGTCATTGAAGTTGAGCTGGAACTTTGCAGACTTGTTAAATATCTGCGTTCTGGGCTGCATTAAAGGCTGTAAATGCAAACTACTCCGACCCTGAGAAGGTCCGGTCTGTGGAGATGCTGAAACCAATGAGTCACCAGATGTTGACTGACAGCTGGCATTTCCCTGCCATTCACCTCTCTGTCATAAAACCTGACTCAGCCTGTAATGACCAACGACGCACAGCTCCTCTACACTGCCTCATTACTGAAGGTGAAGGAGCTTCTCACACTCATCTCATGACACTGCAGCAAAGTTCAGACTGCGACTCCACAGACAGACACAGTGATGAGCTTTGAGCTAAACGCTGCCATCCGTGCTGACAATGAGAACATCATCATCATGTAGGAGTCTTTGCAGTCGACTGTGGTACCTGCTAATATCCCTCTCACTCAGAAGTGTTTCCATGCTCCATGTTTGATTAGTCTGGACAAAAGTGACGTCAGAGCAGACATCATCATCATCATCATCATCATCATCATCATCATCATCTTCTGTGGATCCTGACGCTGGTTCTCACATTAAATCACGTCTTGACTTGTGTCCGGCGTCTCAGCTCAGTGGCTCCTTGTGGTTCTGGGATAAAAATAGAAAGTTGCTCTTTGGTCTCACAGCTCCATGTGACAGCGGCCGCTGTGCTGCGCCGCGTAAACCTCCTCTGACCTGATTCCAACCAAAGAGACTGCGAAGAGCAGCTGCTCTTCTTCTTCATCCCAAAGACATTCATGAACAAAAGGTTCTTTTTAAATACAGAGCAGCTGCAGGTGCAGCAGCTGATCGGCGCTTTGGTTTATATCTGTGAGGAGATACGGATTAAAGGTCACGCAGCCTTAATGAGAAAATTTCGGAATAATTAGGGGTGTTTTAAAGGGCACTGACAAACATCCCGTTTTGTCATTTTAAACAGGGGAGTTGTCAAACAGAAAATGGAAATTTGCTCTTTTTTTATCATTTCTGCCATTTGCATATACTCATGATGGAAAATTACAGCTATTAACTCGTTCTCAGATATGTGAAGGTGGAACCTCAGCTCTGCATTTAGGAAAAAAGCAAATGTCCAGTGGAACGAGAAAAATCTTTTGCAATAATCAAACTTTACTTTTTATGAATTTGAACACGTAACGTAACGTAACGTAACGTAACGTAACGTAACGTAACGTAACGTAACGTAACGTAACGTGATGTAACGTAACGTAACGTAACGTAACGTAACGTAACGTAATGTAACGTAACGTGACGTAATGTAATGTAATGTAACATAACGTAACGTAATGTAACGTAACGTGACGTAATGTAATGTAATGTAACATAACGTAACGTGATGTAATGTGATGTAATGTAATGTAATGTAATGTAATGTAACGTAACGTAACGTAACGTAACGTAACGTAACGTGATGTAATGTGATGTAATGTAATGTAACATAACGTAACGTGATGTAATGTGATGTAACGTGATGTAATGTAATGTGATGTGATGTAATGTAATGTAATGTGATGTAAACACATCCATCTCTCCTCTTATATGATATCATCAGTCTTAAATGTGTGTGCGGCTCTTCTGTTGTAACTATAGATTTTCTTCTTTGTAGAAAAGCATCCAGACGTCTCTTGCATCAGTTCTGGATGAAAACAACGGAGGAAAACATGCCAATAATAATGAAAACGCGAAACCGGAACAGCGGCGTTTAAAAAAAAAACACCTCATCAAATATGTAGTTGAGTCATAACTGGCTGGATATGCAGCCGCTGATCAAAGCAAAGCCTGGTTTGTGTAATGTCAGTCGTTATGGAGCCGGAGCTGCAAACAAATTCTGCATGAGAAATAAAAAGCTGATGCAACAGCTGCTGTGTTTGACCTCCACACCATCACATCATCATAAACAGCTCTGTGGCTCTGAAGAGGAGCAAACAGCAGCATTGGTATGCTGGGACAAAGTCGCCCTTCAAATCACATCCTCTCTGTGACACACACACACACACACACACACACAGAAACACACATACACACAGCTACTCTTACAGACAGGAATAATCTTTTGTCTTGTCTCAGGTTGGTCCATGTTGGTGAGTTGGTGGAACGTGTTTGGTGTCGTCAGGGCAGAGAGACTGTATCATATTTCCCTAAACACCCCCCCACCCCCACCCCCACCCCACCCCCCAACCCTGCACTCCCCCCTTTCGACGTGACCTCGTCATCTGCCATTGTTACTAAGCATGAAGCCAGCTGTCAATCACCGACGTCCCCCCTCAGAGCTGGGGGGCAGAGGGAAACACTCGCAAAGACCACAAATTATTCATAATCCCACATAAATTAAACATCAAAACAACCTCAAAGTTACCATCGTTTGTATATTTTCACTTGCATGAATAAAACACATGCGTATTATACAGTAGCCGCCCCCCCTCCCCTGACGGCTCTCCCAGGCGTATTCTCACATAATGAAAGGAAATGGTGGGAACCGCTGAGGACACAGAAGAAGAGCAAACGGGTGTAATGAAATGATGGCGTGTCTCCATGGAGACCCGTGGCGGTCAGCAGCAAATGTGGTGCAATCAGAGCTGAAGCTTTTTATCCAGTGTGTGGGAGTGTGAACGTGGACGCCAGAGTGTAACGCCACTCTGCGCTTTACAGAGAAATCTTTACATTTTCATCTGATGTCACTGAGTCAGAGTCATAAAGGGAGGCTGACACCGTGACTCTGCTTCTCCAGGTCCATTATGGCTCTGGCTCCTGGGTTTAAACACGAGCCTTCAGCACAGGATACAAAAAAAACCCATTCATGCGTGAATGTGTCCATCCTGTGCAGATCAATACTCAGTGCACGTATGGATTCTGTATCCAGAACGTATCAGGAATGTAAACTGTCAAACGTCTGAAACCGCAAACGAACCAATACAAGAATATTCTAACAGCTCAGACGTCTGTCTGTCTGTCTGTCTGTCTGTCTGCCTGTCTGCCATCTGCACACAGACACAACATCAACACAACAGCTTATCGGTCCATGTCACCACACAGCCGCCGGTCGGTTCTGTTCATTTCTGCATGGAGTATGAAAGTCTGGTTTCATCCGGAACCGGCGTGTGGACATCTGCCTGGTGCCGCGGAGCTGTGAGAGTGTGTTACAGGCTGCAGGGCCATGACGGAAAAACCTTTATTTTTATAGTGTTCATGAATTAAAGATGGCTGCCCCTGGGGTGTGAGGGGAGAGAGGAGGCTTTATGGATCTCTCTCTCCGTCTCTCTGTCTCTGCATTAAATCTCCTGAATACCACAGGCCATGTCTCAGGATGTTGGACATGGAAAACAATAACAGCCAAACGGTCTTATCTGCCGATGTTTTCGTATTCCTTCCGCTTGATTCCTGTTTTCCTGCCCGCGTGCCGCCCTGGCTCCCGCCGCAGACTCTGACAGGTCCCGGCAGTCCATTAAAAACTGCATTAACCGCGAGTCAACAGGTCAGATTCCACATTATGTGTGAAGGTCAGGTCTCCTCCAGAACAGGCAGATGTGGATGGACGGTATAATGGACACGTCCTGTTCTGGGAAGCTGTGAAACACTGCCAAGTGTCAGTCTGAGTACGATCCTTCCCGTTTATTTCCTGTTGCTTCCTGTAATGATCTGCTGGAATGAACCTCCTGTGGTGAAGGACGGAAAAAGGCAGGCGATGCTAAATGACAACGTACAGCTGGATATTAATGACAGAAGACGCGTCCTCACTTCCTCTCACTGTACAAAAGTAAAGCTAAAATATCTGGGACCCAGATGCTGCCATCTGGATCTGCTGATGTCATCTGGAGGAACCAGTTTCAGCTGTCAATCACGACATCTCAGCCTCTTTTGGTATAATTATTATATTATATTATCATAATTGTTATATATAACTGTTGTGATAACAACTGACCACAGTGACACAAGCCGTTTGATATAATCAAATAATATATCGTAATAATAATAATGATGATAATAAATCCGTGTCTTTGCCATGAGACAGTATATTCTCCCTGAATGACCTGCAGGAATGTGCCACACGGGATTCTTCCCCATCGTTCCACCTCCACATCCTGATGTAAACACCTCTGTGGTTACACACCGTGACATAATAAAGAGCGGAGTATTTGCACATTATGTAAATGCCCTTTAGATTCCACTAAACCGTCTCCACTTCGTCCCATAAGGGAAGCTGCGTCTCTATGGTAACGTGTGCGTGGGGCCGCTCATGTAAATGATGGGGGCCCAGTCGAGCACATCTCTTCTCCTGTAGAGACTCAGAGGTGACAGGGACTCGTCCCCCGAGGGCCACTACGCACTCATTACCAACCTGTGTGCGTGAACAGAAATACACACTCGCTCTCTCTCGCACTCACACAAACGAGTCACGTTGTTTTCTTGTCGTTTGTCCGTCTCCTGTGTTTGTGACAGTAAAACCCCGCTGCCAATCCTTTTATCTGACAAACAGCATCATGCATGGCTGAGGGGAGCTTTATACCATCACCACCCCCCCCTCCCTCTGTCCATCCCTCCAACCCCAAACACCTCCACTGTTTGATCTCCACCATCCATCCCCCCCGTTTAATCCCCGCTTCTCCCCCGGCCTCCGCCGAATGAAATGCAAATAGCTCAGCATAACCTGGGGCATCATTTATCTAAATTACAGCTCTGAGTGAGGATCCCCACGGGACGCCCATATGCTAGCACAGTTAGCGTCATTAGCTTCATTAGCCAGTGTCAGACCATTAATTACACATCAAGCCTATCAGTTAACTGGGGCTGAGGGAGAGAGATCAATGGGAGGGATGGAGAAGTTCTGTCTCTGTGTGTGTGTGTGTGTGTGTGTGGGAGATAAAGGAAAAAAGATCATCTGTGAAACTGGCTCCATCAGGTTTCTAATCAAACACTGATAATCACTGTCATCTGTTAACACTTGACATGTGGGCTCGTAGATGAGAAGCACATCTGTCTATGTTGGACGAGACGAGAGTTGAAAGACGGATACTGACTAATCAAACAAAAAGCAGAGAGCAGCCCTGAACGCCATGAGATGTTACCTGACCTACCTGAAGGCTTTTTTATTTATTTCCAGCGTATTGAGGATTATCTACTGGGTCTGGTGCACTTTCTTCCATTTGCTAGTTTCTTTTGGTGTTTTTGCTCACCCACTGTGTGAATGTCATATGATGAACTCCTCCTTTGTTGAAAGTCACACCTTCTCTCAAGCCGACGTACACAACAACACAATTAGCTCTAAATATAGACAGGTTCATGCTGCTGAACTGAAACATGTACATCACTCATTGCCACTGCCACTGCGATCTGTCAGTCTCTCTCTCTCTCTCTCTCTCTCTCTCACACACACACACACACACACACACACACACACACACACACAC
>JAFBJQ010000487.1:521423-542147 GCA_016785345.1 Trinectes maculatus | reverse complement strand
ACACACACACACACACACACACACACACACACACACACACACACACACACACACACACACACACACACAGATACATATATATACTGTATATATAAATATATATCTTTCCATAGACATCAGGACAGTAGAATCTCTCCAATGCTTTCATCGCAGAATGAAAACTCATTATTCAGACTCACTCCCTGATTATAACTTAAAAACTACTTGAAGTGATTTCTACCTGTTTCCTGATAAATATTTATGTACTTGTTTACTTCTTGCACTTTTTTGGGTTTATCTCAATGTTGAATGCACTTATTAAAAGCGTCTGCCAAATGAATGTAATGTAATGTATATATACACATATATACAGTATGTATATGTATTACACTACACACACACACACACACACACTCATGTGGCCAGTGTTTTTCTTCAGTTCCACCTGAGGCATGATTATTCTCTATCCCACATCTAACTGTGGTCCAAATCCAGCTGGCAACCCTTCAGGCTGTGTGTGTGTGAGTGTGTGTGTGTGTGTGTGTGTGTGCGTGTGTGTCTGTGTGTGTGGGTGTCTGTGTGTGTGTCAGTACCTGGCAGAGTCCTCTGTGAACAGATGGTCCTCCAGCAGGTAATAATGACCCAAGACAAACTCTTAAATTGATTATGCCTTTGTGGGGGCAGAGATACAAAGTGTCACACAGAGACACACAGAGACACGGGAAGACACGGGAAGACACGGGAAGACACAGGGAGACACGGGGAGACACGGGAAGACACAGGGAGACACGGGGAGACACGGGAAGACACAGGGAGACACGGGGAGACACGGGAAGACACAGGGAGACACGGGGAGACACAGAGAGACACAGGGAGACATGGGGAGACAGAGAGAGACACGGGGAGAGACAGGGTCGCTGCTGATAAACCAGTGGTCAAAACTATATACTGTAATATACTGCGTAATATATGCAGTATATGTAACATATGCAATATATGTACAGTTATATATGCAGCATATGTAATATACGCTTGTACAGTAATATACACTCACAACAGTAATATACTGCGTAATATACGTAGTATATGTAATATATGCAGTATATGTACAGTTAGATATGCAGTATATATAATATACGCAGTATATATAATATACGCAGTATATGTCATATACGCAGTATATGTCATATATGCAGTATATGTCATATATGCAGTATATATAATATATGCAGTATATGTCATATATGCTTTGCCACAGCTGAAGTTTGTGTTTGACAGCAGCTGATTTTTTCACTCACTCATTCCGTTGCTTTGGAAACTGGGATTTTTTGGGGGAAGAAATTTCAAACATTTCTGGAAAAATTCTCCTGACAGCTGGATGGAAAACACTGTGTCTCCCGGAGAGAGCGAGGAAAACAGACAGAGAGGTTCTGACAGAGGAGGAGGAGGAATGAAGTAATCATGAGGCTGACAGAGAGAGAGAGAGAGAGAGAGAGAGAGAGAGGGAGAGAGAGAGAGGAAGCACGGACGGAGGGATGCTGAGAGAGAGAGGGAGAGAGGGAGAGAGGGAGAGAGAGGGGGGGAGAGAGAGAGAGAGAAAGAAGAGAGAGCGGGATGGCTGAACATCAAAATCTCAGTCGACCCTGAGGCAATGAGCAATTTAGATACGAAGACTTTCCCTCAAGTGTTTGGAGCAAAGTGACACACACACACACACACACACACACACACACACACACACACACAAAGAGAGAGAGAGAGAGAGAGAGAGAGAGAGAAGGCAGAGCGCCCTCCCTGTGGGGCCTGTTGCCATTGGCGTGCGGCTGTGTAGATATCATGGCTCTGTAAAGAGGTCGGGACGATGCAAACTGACAAAAACACAATCTTAGGTTATTATTTTTTAATTACTGATGATGAACTCCATAAATGAAAATACGGTGGACGGTCCAGTGGACATTCCAGTGGACGGTCCAGTGGACGGTCCAGTGGACGGTCCAGTGGACATTCCAGAGGACATTCCAGAACAAGTGGCTTTGTCCATGAACAGTATCAAGCACTGAAATCCTGTTGTGTGTCAGTAAAAGGATGAAAGGTTTGGAAAGAGGCTGTGACATGGATCATTCCAGAGGACGGCAGTTCACACTGTGATGTTTTGTTTTCCTGAACGTTCCTCAGTGGTCACTGGACTCACTGGATAAATGCAGCAGCGTTCACAGGCGGTGAATAACGCGTGGTGGGGATTTGTTTGCCTCTGAACGCACCGCTCACTCAGCACGTCACATGCTAGCAGGTGTTTGACCCTGGTTACAGCCTGTTCTGATGCATGCTGGGATTTTTACCTAAATACACTAAAACACGTTGCCGGAAAAAGTAAAATCTTTCCGTGGTGACTGAGAGCTGAGACTGTCGTGTGATTGGTCGTGAATATCAACGCCTCCACTGCATCACTCCAAACGCCGTACGTACAGTTGGACGACACTGTCGCTCTGGATTTACAGTGGAAACCGTAACGGCTCAATGTTTGCTAACTAACTCAACATATCACCTTGAATGTTACTGCTGCCCCCAGTGGCAACGTTTATAATTAAGTGGGCTCGTTGAAAGATTTAATAATAATCTTTTCGCTGTTGAGGTGTTGAGGTGTTGAGGTGAGCTGAGTGACTCTGGTGGAGAGAAACATCAGGTCTGAGGCCACAGAATGTTTTTTCTCCGCTTTAAAAATCATTGTGCGTCTATTCAACCCCACACACTCACAGTCGACGCTACACACAGCCCGACAGATCGAAGTGTATCGGTTACATGCAGTTGTGCAAGCAAACACACACACTTGCCGTGATATTTAATATTTCCACTGAGACAAAAGGTTTAGACTGTAACAACAGGAAATCTGACCTTTCACTACACACACACACCCACACACACACACACACACACACACACACACACACACACACACAAAGAAATAAATCGATGTGTGTAACATTGTTAAACACAAACCTTTTCGGACCATTAATTCAACATTATGAGAGTGATGTGTCCCAAGAGGAGAAAACATCCAACATCAGCAAAACAACACACACACACACACACACACACAC
Organism: Trinectes maculatus; assembly: GCA_016785345.1. NCBI lineage: Eukaryota > Metazoa > Chordata > Actinopteri > Pleuronectiformes > Achiridae > Trinectes > Trinectes maculatus. Next base: position 539,070 of record JAFBJQ010000487.1, on the reverse strand, counting down.
ACACACACTGTACAAACACGCACACTGTACAAACACACTGGAGACTAGATGTTTGCGTGGCTGACATCCTGTGACAGAACGTATTCACCTCCATGTGAATTGTAGGAACAGACACACAAACACACACACGCACACACACACACACACACACACAGACGGGGGTTCGACTGTGCTAATCTGTGCATCTACACAACAGAACCACAAAAGTCAGACTCATGAATCCTTCTTCAAACCCGACTTCACTTGAATTCCGGCTGTAGATCAACGTTTTCTCCAGAACCTGGTTCCTCGGTGGAGAAGTCTCTGGAGAACATCACAGCAGACAAAACCGATTCTACACACAACTCTGCCACACAACTCCACAGTCTCCAGTCCAATGGGACAAATGAGACTCGATGAATCAACGTTTACGCTGCGTGGCCCTCTGCCTGCCTCTGAAACCGATACTAATGGAATCTGCCACAACAGCAGTTTGGCCAATAACACTTAATATTATGGGATGTGACTGTTTTCTGGGCAGCGTGGCTCCGTCTCTTCAGCCGCTGAACGACGACCGTCTGCACAGACCAGACTGAGGAGCAGGAGTCTGGACCTCAGGTTCAACACTCTGAACTGAAGTGACTGGAGATCAAATCAGCCTCCAGATCCACAACAACCAAGACCAAGCATCTTCATCCAGTCTGAGTCACATGACCCTGCACTTTCCCTCTCGTTGTTACTGAATCCTGGTTGAATAATAGTATATATGTTGTTGTTTGTCCATTAACGGGGACTGTGATCGTGGCTCCGCTCATTTAGCTGCTGAGTGAACAGCAGTGTGATGTGGCGGGGGGCGGGGGGGTAGGGGGCGTGAGGTTGGGGGTGTTTCTACACGGTTTGATTGGTTTTATCGCTCAGAGGAGAACTCTTTATTGCAGTCGCCCAATAAATTTGACTGCCTGTTTTAAAAACGGGAAGCCGCCACCTGCAGTGGTCGACCGCGCTCCTCATTAGCGGTGACGGCGACAGAGACATCGTGAATCACTGGGTTATAGCACAGTGGCGGAGGGGGGGGGTGGGCAGAGACCCGTACCTTAGACCAGGTGTCAGAAGACGCGTTCAGTTATCCTGCACTTCACAGCTGCATCTCACTCGTCCTCGTCCCCCACTTGTCTCTGTCGTCCTCCTGTGCACACAGAGACAACAGACATGTCCATGAGCACCGAGGCCTGGAATCTGAACATCAACATTATTATTATTGTTGTTGTTGTTGTTGTTGTTGTTGTTGTTGTTGTTGTTGTTGTTGTGATAGTGATGACGATGATGAGTTAAGTGTGTCAGATAGAACAGAGGTTGGTGTGAATAATAATAAAGGTGATGATCACTGTGATGCTACGCTAACGCTGGGCGGGCGTGAGGTGACGCTGGCGACGCCCTCATCTAGTTAAAGGAACACAAACACAGGTGTCTGCGACCTTTTACCCAACGTTAATCAGCTGTGTCCTCGGGGACGGGCGCGCACACGCACACACGCACGCACACACACACACACACACACACACACACACACACACACACACACACACACGCACACACAGAGAGAGCGAGAGAGCTGCTGTATTAAGTTTCTGTGAGACAACAACGTGAAAGGATCCAAGAAGCATCACACTCTGACTGTGACTGTGACTGTGATGGTGTTGGTGTGATCCATGTCCCTGGCTGGAGGGAGCTGGCAGCCTGCTGAGCTGCAGGGCTGCTGGGCTGCTGGGCTGGGGGGCTGTGGGACTGGTGGGCTGTGGGGCTGGGGGTCTGCGGGGCTGCAGGGCTGTGGGGCAGTTGGCTGCTGGTGAGACAGCTCTGTCTGGTAATGTCTTGGCTGGACAACTGTTAACTTGGCCTGGGATCTGTCTTCACATCCATCTGGACAGCTGGTCCATCTCACCCATCTCACTTTGATACCTTCATCCGCCCCAGTGCTCTGAGCCGCCGACGCGCTGACTTCATGTGTCTCTGTCCATCAGTCTCACGGGTCAGTCGCACATTGGTCTGAATGAGCGAGTGAACAAAGAGCTCGTCTTCAGACTGCAGCGTTTACATGGCTGATGAGATGAAGATACGCGTGATGATTAGAGGGTAAGAACAAGAAAGTGAGCTACAGGATGTGAGACCTGATGAATCACTTCCTGTCGTCAAACATAACGATGGCGATGTCAGTGGAAGGAGGAGCCATGAACGTGTGACGAGAGTAGAAGAGCACTCACTTCCACTGGTCGGCTTGACGACACATTATAAAGTCTGGGCTACAAACATGAACGTGTATCAACAACAACACACACAGGTTTGTATCCTGTACGACACTGTGTGCTGTTCTTTTGTTAACTGCCTGCTTCATTGTGTGACTGTTTCAGTCTCTCTGACCCCTGACAGTCTTGTTTTTTTTATAAATAAAGACATTGATTTAGCTGGAATATATCATCATCCTTGAGAAACAGGAGATAAGAATGCAGAAGGTCTCTCTCTTCATACTGACGACACAAACTGTCCAGGCCGTTTACATCTGCGGTTTCATTCTGTGGCTTCCTGAACCTCTGGAGGCGACGCAGAGCGATGGTGGTGGTGGAGCACGATGGTTGTCCAGGAGTTTAGCGGGGAAATGATCAGCCTCACCCTGAATGTGACGTTGACCTGGACTGACCTGTGATTAATCACAGCCGTTAGAGAAATCACGTCCTTCCGTCCCTCTCTGTGTGATATTGACTGCTCTTAATGAGCCATTTATCAGAAACAAAGACAGCAAGTTTCACACAACATGAAAACTCGATTTGAACTGATGAGAAGATTGACATGTTGGTGGGGGTGGGGCTTAATGGCACTTGACTGTATGTGACATGGGAGTGTTAATCATTATCCTCAGATTAAATGAACACGCAGTTTAAAATGTCACACACCTCAGTGATCATTAGCGTTGTTCATGTTACGTGTTGTTATGATGTGGATCTCATCTGGTGTTGTGTTGATGTTGTGTTGATTCAATCTATGAAACAATCGAGAGTCAGATCATTCATGTTTACATCTCTGTGAGATAATTAAGATCACTGTGACCTGACGACATCGCTCGCTGTTTGCTAATTCCCATGATCCCTCTGGTTCCTATATGAGCGCTCGGCGTGAGAAATACCTTCAGCCCCTAATCTCCGCCGTTTTAATCATGGCAGCAGAAATCCTCTGAGAGCCATTGATTGGACGCTCCACCATTCATCTTGGCGGTAACTGGAACAAACAGTGCTTAACACCGGTGGGGACCACTGGCTGGCAGAGCTCCAATCAGATTCATACAACTGGTTTGTGTATTAGAGGAGCACAGTGATATTATCCTCGGAAAACCTGCTCCATGAGGCGCCGCAGCCAGAACACGAGCGAGTCCCTCGACTACGAAACAAAACAAAACAAAACAAAACGAGCTTCTGGAGCTTCAGTTCTTTCCTTCATCACTAAAGAGCTGGAGTGGTTAAAGACCGATCCATTTAATAGCAGAGGTGAACACAACACTGATCCAGCAGTCAACATAAACACACACTACAGCAACACTAACATCTGGACCAGTTTGTACTGAAGACGCCGCGTCGTTCAGCAGCTGTCTGGTTCTGAGTGAAAGGGCAGTTACACAACTACTGTGAAAGAGTTACTGAACAACGTTCTGCACAATCAGTTACACTAAAATGTTTTTCATTTCTAACAGTCATGTGTGTTACATGTACTCGCTGTGTACTGTAACTGTCAGGCTGATCAACACTTACACTCTTTGTTAGAGATGTCCGATATTATCGGCCGATATTGGCATTAAAATGTAATATTGGCAATGATGGGTATCAATCACATCAAATTATTCAGCTACTTCTCCTCTAACTCAAAAAGTCAAAATATGAGCGATGTGATGTATAATGTTTGAGATACTTTTGTTTTACAGTATTTACATCAGTATTGGTTGATATCGGTATCAGAAATGAATAGTTGGACAATACCGGTATATCAGATATCAGTAAAAAAGGCCAATATTGAACATCGCTCCTCTTTGTGTTTCAGGAGATTCATTCAGTCAGTGTTGATGTTTCTATCTGGTTGTGATGCAGCTTTACAGCCTCATTGTTTCTCTTTATTCACTGTGGAATCCAGCTCCTCTGGAGATCCTGCTCGCTATTGAGCTATCGATCACACAGGTCATGACCCGGACCGCACCACTGAGTGTGTGTGTGTGTGTGTGTGTGTGTGTGTGTGTGTGCGTGTACATGTAAGCAGATCAAAGTAGGTCTCAGCCTTGCTGAACTCTGCTGCATTCAGTTTGACAAAGGAGGAAAAAAGTCAGTGTGATGCAGACGTCAATACATTTACACACACACACACACACACACACACACACACACACACACACACACACACACACACACACACACACACACACACACACACACACGCACACACACGCACACACACACACACACACACACACACACACAATCCGCGAACCTGAGGAAAACCTGTAATACCCACATGTTTTATATCTATATTCATCATTTATTTGTATGTATTATTATTATTTTAAACGTTGCTGAAGATATTGATGAATGAATCGTATTGAAAACCCCTCAACCAGAGTCGGCTTCATTTGTCGCCGACTCTTCACCTCTGTCTCCACCACAACGCCATAAATCACTAAGAGCCCAACAGGAAGTCTGTCCAGTACATTCTGGCGTACGCTCTGTACAGAGGGTGCTGACAGGTATTCCATATTTATGTTTTCCTCTAAAACAGAATGTAGCATAACGCAGTGACATAATGAAATGATGGCCGTTAAATAATGCGGGCTGATTTACACCGGGTTAAATATAGGTCATTAACCGCAGAGACGGAGCTCGCGCTGGATTCTGACGGCATAAATAAGGCGTAAACAAATGAGCCAGCTGATGTTTAATGTGGCTACATGGGGACTTTTCCTGTGATAAATGGGCTTTGAATAATGCATGCAGGTACGACGGAGGGGCTACAACCTTCAGGTTTACCATCTGCTGCCCCGCCATATACAGTCAACACGAGAGGAGACGCCACCGCCGCCGCCACCGCCGTCAGATGGTGACGGTTTATGTACGGTAACACAAGATGAATGACAGAGGTGATTGATATTATTCCTATGAGTTAATTATTGATAGAACTCAAAAGCTCGAGTATCATCATCCACGCCGCAGATTCAAACAGAGGAGGCTCTCAGCCGACTGCCACCACAGCGCTGACCCTTTGACCTCTCCCCCACGTCACCCAACCAGAAAATGAGCAGAATATAATCCAATTAAAAAAAAAAAAAACCAACAACCACACAGGAGCTGTGTCGGCAACAAGCAGCCTGGACTGAGGACGGTGAATCACCTGAGCCATTTTCAGTATGGATCATTCCCTCGCCGCTGCTCTGCCCATTACCAACACAAACTGTCAAGCTTTGTGTATCTGCAGGGAAAACCCACACAGCTCCTCGACCTAACACCTTGACACAGTGTGTGTTGATGGGGAGGGAATGGCAGACCTCAGATCTGCTCTCCAGACACAAACGTTAAGAAGGAAACTGCTTTGCACAAAAAGGGGTCAGACCCAGCAGATGGACAAATAAATTGCTTTGCTCTCCGACACTCGGCAGTCTGCTGCGTTCCAACCAGGTCGGGTCAAACATATTCTTCTTCACGTGCATGGAGTATGTAAAAAAAAAAGAAAGAAAAGAAAAGAGAAGAATCCACGAGGTCTCAGGAAGCGACTGGAAGCAGAGCAGGAGGAGAAAACGAGGAGTTAGGGTGGAAGAAGGTCAGATGAGAGCCCATAACGACGGAGGTAAAGGTGAGGATGAGAGTGGAGGAAGATGAAGGAGAAGCAGAGAGCCGTTTGAAAGAGGATTCTGGGTAGAAATGATGGGATGGCGCAGCGCGAGGCCGTGAAGCACCGAGCGACGCAGGAGACGGCGGCTGTGTTTCAGTCGCTCAGCAGACGATGTCACGTCTCCGACACAAACGGGAAAGCTGCAGCTCGCCGTGATGCTGCAGGGACGCGTGCCGTCGACTGAGTCCCGCTTAATGTCCACTAATTGACGAACCATCTGTTGACATTTCGTGCGGATGTTGTTATTTTAAAACATTATGATAAAACAAGCCAAAAACGAGACGTAACATAATGAGAGAGACGTTTGGGGGCCCACAGCCAATCAGAGCTGTCCGTTCCTGCATGTGACCAAACTGTCAAACTGCTTCACTGAGGTCCGACGCACACGTGAAAACACTGACTGACAGCTCAGACGAAACCACACAGACGCACAAACAAACTAACAGCTGTCAGCGTGTGCAGTGTGTGTCGATACGAGTGTGCGTCAGTGGTGTGGATGTGGAACTGTGTGTGTGGATGTGGAACTGTGTGTGTGTGTGTGTGTGTGTGTGTGTGCGTGATGCTGCCGGTGAGTGAAATGTAATGAGACGCTGCTGCAGATGGTGGAGCTGTCTGCTGTTATAATTCACTCAGCTGATAAGACACCTCACTCCCGCCTACTGTTCCTGTTACCGGCTGTTACCATGGTGACGTTAGGAAATGGGAATTTGCATGGTGTGCGAGGCAACCAATTTGTTCATCTTTGTGAATGCACCAAGTAAAACTCATTAACACATTAAAAACACATTAAAATGTCTCAATATCTGAACGACTATAAAACAACACGTGTTCAACACGAGTCCAAATCAATGCTAACAATGTTTTAAACAATCACCTAAAATACAGTGTGAATGAAACTGAATGCTCCAAACCGTCTAATTATTATTATTATTGTTTTTATTATTATTATTATTATTATTGTAATTATTATTGTAATTAGTCGTAGTCGTAGTAGTAGTAGTAGTGGGATTATTATTATTATTATTATTGTAATTAGTCATAGTCGTAGAAGTAGTAGTAGTAGTAGGATTATTATTATTATTATTATTATTATTATTATTATTATTATTGTTTTTATTATTATTATTATTATTATTATTATTATTATTATTATTATTATTATTATTGTAATTAGTCATAGTCGTAGTAGTAGTAGTAGTAGTAGTAGTAGTAGTAGTAGGATTATTATGATTATTATTCTGCATACAGATTTAGCTGTACACCGTTCTAATATTTCACTTGATGATGATGATTTTCTAACAGCTAATGTGATTTATTAAAGATAATTTGATGGTTTCCATGATTTTTCTACCTGTTCACTTCTGCTAACGGCAGCAGAGAAACAGAGGTCTGTTTTATGCGGCGCCACGTTTGCCTGTCACAATACGAGTATGAATAATGCACTGCAACTTCAAACACCAACAACGTGTTGGAAACTCTCTGATGTGTCTTAATATGATTGAATTATTCCTCAGGAATGTCTTGATAGAGAACTGCAGGCGACGCACACACACACACACACACACACACACACACACACACACAGTCACAAAGCCATGAAATGTACAAGAATGCAAAGCCTGCTTTCAGCCTTATTACAGGAAAATGCACAGTTACCGTTTATACTGCATTTGTCTCGGTTCTGAAGATAAAAAAAACATGGATGATAATGAACGGCTTAGTGAAAAGAGAAAATTTGTGCCTTTTTTTTTAAAGACGAGGTTTTAAAACGTTGAATAATTTACATCTTCAGCTCGAGCTGGTTTTCTTTGATGTTCTCGCCTCAGAGTGGTGAAGCATGTAGTTCTCTGGCTTTGTCCAGATGCCAGACGCACAAAAGGAGGATGCACATCAGTGTGTGCGTCGTTACCGTTCAGTCTGTATAATATTCAGGTATCTGGCACAGTGACACTGAAGAGACCTGATTAGCTCCTGTGACGGCCGCGCGGCTCAGCTTAGCATTAGCACAGAAGCATTAGCACAAGCAGCTGACAGTTAGCACTCAGTGCATCACATTACATTGTGTTTGTTTGATTTGGACAAATGATTCAAGACTAATGATTCCTGATGCTCCGCTAGATCAATTATCCTGCCAATGCACATAAAGATATCACTCACGTCGATATACAGCATAGATATACAGTATAGATATACAGCATAGATATACAGTTTAGATATACAGTATAGATATACAGTATAGACAGCATAGATATACAGTATAGATATACAGCATAGATATGCAGTATAGATATACAGCATAGATATACAGCATAGATATACAGCCTAGATAAACAGTATAGATAAACAGTATAGATATACAGCATAGATATACAGTATAGATATACAGTATAGATATACAGCATAGATATACAGTATAGATATACAGTATAGATATAGAGCATAGATATGCAGTATAGATATACAGCATAGATATACAGCATAGATATACAGTATAGATATAGTGCCTTTTTTTTTTAAAGACGAGGTTTTAAAACGTTGAATAATTTACATCTTCAGCTCGAGCTGGTTTTCTTTGATGTTCTCGCCTCAGAGTGGTGAAGCATGTAGTTCTCTGGCTTTGTCCAGATGCCAGACGCACAAAAGGAGGATGCACATCAGTGTGTGTGTCGTTACCGTTCAGTCTGTATTATATTCATGTATCTGGCACAGTGACACTGAAGAGACCTGATTAGCTCCTGTGACGGCCGCGCGGCTCAGCTTAGCATTAGCACAGAAGCCTTAGCACAAGCAGCTGACAGTTAGCACTTGTAACGCATCACATTACATTGTGTTTGTTTGATTTGTACAAATGATTCAAGACTAATGATTCCTGATGCTCCGCTAGATCAATTATCCTGACAATGCACATAAAGATATCACTCACGTCGATATACAGCATAGATATACAGCATAGATATACAGTATAGATATACAGTATAGATATACAGTATAGATATACAGCATAGATATACAGTATAGATATACAGCATAGATATAGAGCATAGATAAACAGTATAGATATACAGTATAGATATACAGTATAGATATACAGTATTGATATACAGCATAGATATACAGTATAGATATACAGCATAGATATACAGTATAGATATACAGTATAGATATAGATATATATGATCAGTGAGGAGTACGACTATTATCTTTGTTTTTTTAATCCATAAATGTCAAGGCAAACGTTTGTCAACGATTGGTTCAGATGTGACATAAAATTCTAATTCGACTTTGATTTTCTTTTTTAAAAATAGTTTTAATCGATGTAGAAGTTTAAACCCTGAGGCGCTCTCGAGTAATATTCCTCCTCCTAATAATGGGAGTCTTAGACTGGTGTTAGCGACTGAGCGCGTTTGTCTCCAGAGGACGATGAGTAAGGACTCGTCCAGAGGAGCTAAAGCCTGCAGCAAATCCTGCCTCTAATTCTCCTCCTGCCATAAATCCTATTCCCTCCTTCCTGCTGTCTGCTGCCTCTGAGGGAGGTGGATCAGCATCTAATGAACCTCCTTCATTTACCTTCCACCACGGCTGACCAGAGACCACCACCATCACATGCCTCCACCCTCCATTTCCACTGAAACCTAAGCCACCGCGTTCTGTCCACACATCCTGCAGCTCTCCAGGTCAAAGCCCTAAAAGAAGAAGATGATCTCATGCCTGTTCTGATCGCCGCCAAAATGTACACACACACACAAACATAACGTCAAAAACCAATTTCCCACCATGACAGGATCATGACAACGAGACAGAGCCATCAGCAGGGGGCGGTTTGGTCAACGTTATCTGTGATCAGCTGACACTTTAAACCCTGGGCACCTCATGTCCCATCATGCACCTGTCCCCTGCAGAGGTTCTAACCTTCCTCCAACAATGTGGAGTCTTGACTATTCCTTCTGCTTGGTTTCACACTGATGCGCCGCGACCTTGAGTCACCACTGCTAAAGAATTAGTTTTACAGTTATTTTTTTCTGACCTGCTCACAGCTCCTGTCCTTCCTCAAATCCATTTGTTCACCAGGAATGTAATTATTGCCGCATCTCAGAAATCAATTCTCCTTACCTGAGGTTAGATATGTCACACTGACTCTCTCTAATTCACACAGACACACACACACACACACGCACACACACACACACACACACAAATAAGTTTGCTCATCCAACAAACTCTGACCAGATCAGTGTTTCTTTTTAGAAATGTTTGATACATGTTGATAAATGTATAAAAATAAAATTGTAAATTTATTAATTTTTTTTCAGTTTTTAATAACACAATTGTGCGGAACAGACAAATCACAAAGGCAAACACAAGCGTACATTTCTTCTACTGATCTCACAATAAGAGTAACTATTATATAACTATAACTATTTTAAATATCTGCAACAAAAACAAACTGTTTAATTAGAAGCATCGTGTTTCACAGCTTCATTGTAAAGAGGCTTTCAGTGTTAGGATATGAACATACAGTGTGTGTGTGTGTGTGTGTGTGTGTGTGTGTGTGTGTGTGTGTGTGTGTGTGTGTGTATACTGTATACAACCTGACCCTCTTCCTTCATTTGCATACGTGCTACAACTGACAGGGGAAAATACACGTCTCATTTTTTGGGTTAATTAATGGAATTAGTGTTTGGGGAACATCTGTTATTAAGGTGAGGTAATTTAATCCTGTCACTTGAGGGTGTGTGTGTTTTTTTAAAATCCTATTAAGCATTAACTGAGAGAGTAGTGAGGTGGAAAATGCTGTGTCAGCACAGCAGGGTTTCAGTCAGCGGACCCGAGGAACAACAGCATGATAATAAACTAATTATGATGCAGTCAACAGCTGTGTGTTTGACACCTGTTTCCACCCCGACTCTCACTGTCCCACGCAAACCGCCTCAGTCCTGATCCAACAATCTGATCCTGTGTTCAACACGCAGAGTCAGAGTCGGATCAGAGGCCTGAGCTGGATCTGCTGGTTAACGAGTCAGTGTGACGAGTCAGTGTGACGAGTCAGTGTGACGAGTCAGCGTGACGAGTCAGAGTGACGAGTCAGTGTGACGAGTCAGAGTGACGAGGGGTTAAAGCTCAGAGTTCAGTGTAATTATTATTCTATCATTTATCGTGCACTGCTACCTACAATCCCTCTGTTTTCACTGGTTTAACAGTTTGGTTTTGACCTCTTGACCTCTTGTGCTTTAGAAACAGCCTGAATGTGCCTGACACCTCAGTGTATTCACACAGTGCTTTTGTTGCCTTATCAACCAGAAAAAAAAACAAGATATGTGAAAATGAATTTCCTTTCCAAAGCGCCACACAGTCACACCTCGCTGTTGTATCTACACCATTCAAGCTAGAACAGTCGTCAGCATGTCAAGGACACAGAGACATGTCAAGGAGCCTGGAATGGAACCAGTGACCGTTGGATTAGTGGACGACCTGAACTTCCTTCTGCCACAGCTGCCTGTGAAGCCAGTATCACCACTGGCCAGAGGTAGAGCCTGACCTGATGCACTGATGTTAGCACGACGTATCTCAGATACAGACACAAAGACTCGCTGCATCCAGCTGCATCCAGATTCCAAGGCAAAGATTCACAATAAAAACCAAAAGGTTTAATCTCAGAAATGTTGTATAATCTCATGTTTCTGTCCAGGTCACTGGCAGATGGAGAAAAACATGACCCAATGTTAAGTTTTTGTCTCCTGCTGAAAGTCTTTAGGTATAAGAAGGACTATTTTTGTGTTTTTATATATATACTTTTTTTTTTTTTTTAGCAATGTCTCAGCTCATCGCTGGTAAAAAAACAACTTTGGTTAAAAAGGTCTTTGTTTACACAGGGGACAAACTTCCAGGAGGGAAACTAAACCACCTGAGGAAATCGGACACGTGGCTTTGAAATAAGGCCAAACATCAAACGGGAATCTTGTAGCTCACAGTCTCGACATCTTTTAGTGGTTTCCATCAGTCGTACACTGAGGAGAACCTTCAGGCCACTCCAACCATAAAGCTGAGACCTCCGGCTCTCCAAGGCTCAGCCAAGGCAACAAACAGGTTGTTAGTTCTCTGGTTACTGGAGATGATTTGGTAAATACCATCGACTGTTACATACACATCTGTGTTCACGCACCAGTAAGACGTCTCCTCACCACTCAGCTCCTCTTAATCCCGTGGATTCGCCTGTAATGGCGCTGAAGCAGAGGCCAAGCTCTGATGTTTGCTCAACTGTTTTCCCCACAGGGTCCCTCAGCAGAGCTCATTTAGCAGCCTGATGCTTTGTAATTAAGCATTGGGCTGGATAGCATCAGCGGTGCCCAGTTAGTCCCCGCGTTGTTTTCTATTGAGAAGAGAGCTAATGAGTCCATTAGTCTCCTGTGAGGGACGGGGGTGGAGTGGCAAGTAAAGACACACCAGCTGTTTGTTGAGCTGGAGTGAGACTGGTGTCTGCATCTGTCTGTGTGTGTGTGACTGTGTGTGTGCAGTCTCACTGCAGCAGCTGCACAGTGAGACTGCATCTCTCTGGACCTCGATTTGACCAAAGCAGAAGAAGAAAAAAGAATTAGATTCTGACGGTTATTAAAGGAAAGAACAGTCAGCTGCACCTTAAGGCTGCTTCAGCAAAAACAACAACAACAACAACAACAACAACAACAACAACCACCACACAGGATGACAGAAGAAAGATGGAGAAACTAAAGCATCTACAGATGCCTCAGCTGGACGCAGGTGAATAAAGCCGATGATGAGCTCCACAGAGCAGGACGATGATGAAACATCATCTGCTCTGTTATGACTTATGACTTTCCACATCACACAACACCGTGATCTACTGTAAGATAAAAGTTATGGATTCACCTTTTGAAGTAAAAACCAGTGGAGATGTAAAGTCAAACTGCAGACCTGCTCCTCTCTCTTCACTCAAACAGCCTCCAGCTGAATGAGAACGTCACATCTTTCCGTTCACTTGGACTGAATTCATCTCCCAGTCTCATTTCAAAGCCACATATAAAAACAGATGCAGAGAATCATCTCGCATCCATTCAGGAACCTGCGATTTCTCTCAATTAACGTCTGCGTTCTAACACGCGGGCATAAACAGCCGACCTCCAACGCCGCCGCCGCCGCTGCTGTGAAACAAAGCACCGGAGGAAGCATTATGGTATTATGGGATGTATCCAACATTGTGAGCGCATGCTGTCAGGCTATTGTTGTGAGGTGATGTGCACTGATTGAAGTGAAAAGCCTGAGCCATTATTCAAAGCCATCCAGAACTCAATTAACAGCCCATTTGCATTATGGCAGCGAGCGCTCTGCGGCCGCCGCCTGATTAATACGTCTCCTTCCCCTTTACCAGTCAATCATGAATCATCCACTCTGCCACAGGACAACAGCCTACACTCCTGCCAGAGAGGGGGGGGGGGGGGGGGGGGGGAGAAGAATTAGAATGTTGGGTGATGATGATGAGGAGGAAGAGGAAGAGGATGTACAGAGGGAAGAGGGGGGAGGGATGACTGGGAAACAGAACATGATGAAAAGAGAAAGAGTTAAATATGGTGGAGAAAAGATGGAACGTGGGGGGGGGGGGGGGGGGTGAAAGATGGAGTCCAGAGAAGTGAGGGGAATGGGATGAAGGGAGATGGATGGGAGGATGGTTGTGATAGAAACAATGGAGGAACAATGGAGGAAAAATGGAGGAACATTGGAGGAACAATGGAGGTTCTCATGGAGTGAGAGAATGGAGGGTAAATAACGTGAGGTGAGATGTGGTGAAGGAGCATGTTGTTGTAGGAGAGTGGAGGTGAGATGGAGCAGACAATTCCGACCTGAGGTCAAACCTCAACGAGGGTCGCTGGGGGCTGAACATGGTCAGCGGTGGCGTGGTGGTACCACTGCTCCACGCACAAGAAGGTTCACATGAAAGAGACGAGTTTGTTGAGTGTGAGGTTATTGATCGTCTCTAACAGGAGGAGGAGGTGGGAGGATGCGACAGAGCGGCACTGATGATGGCGGCGATGGCGGCGGTGGCGGCGGTGGCAGCAACAATGAGGGGCTGATGATGGATAATGATGAATGGTCCTGGTGGATGGAGGAGGAGTCAGGAGGCGCACAGGCAGGTTTTCACACTCATGGAAGAACAAGTGATGAGAGAGACGGAGGAGGAAGAGAGATGTTTTCTTCCTGTTTCATTCACAGCCTCAGAGAATAACGAGCCGGAGACGTCAGAAACAAGTCGGAAGACGGGAAAGAAAACGCTGAGCGGGAGAACGGAAAGAGGAATATGATTTATAATAAATACAGACACAGCTGTACAGTACACTACAGTACACTACAGTACACTACAGTACACGACAGTACACTACAGTACTGCGAGAAGACAGTTGAATAAAGTTCATTCATCGAATGAAAGTACAGGTACAACAAATTAGACAACTGTAAAGTTCAATTACACTGTTGCTATATTTACATTTATACAACACTGTTAATAAGTTTAAAACACAAATTGTTCCAGTAAAGTTAGACACAACGTCACAACGTCAACACAATACAGGAAACTCTGTTCAGATTATTTTTATCAGGTTGGATTTTTTTAAGTGCGTCAGAGTAAAACAAAAAAAAACAATCAACCTGACAGCGGCGCCTAAACAGCGGAGCACATTCCACCAGTGATTAAATCAGCAGCTCGACTCCAGAATCCTCGAACTCCTCTTCACAACATTAAATCGTCTCTGATCTATGTCTGGAAGCATCCGGACCCTCAGGTCACGCCGGAGACAGATTTACTCAGTGTTCACAGAATCCAAACGAGCTCCTGAGCCGCCCACCTGTGGCAACAGATCCCAGAACATCTGAGTCCTGCGGAATCTGTCCGACCACTTTGATCAGGCGCTAAAACCAAAAGCTCGGCTGCAGATCATCGTTGTATCCATCGTCTTTTCACTGCTATGATAAAGTCCTCTTGTCCATCATCCACATCCTCAGCATCAGTGGTGCTGATGCTGAGGTGAGTCAGAACCACTGCACAGGTGTTCCACAGGACGTAGGTACCAGGTGAGATGTGTCTCTACATCTCGTCAGGGTGGCTTGACGAGGATCCAGCTGACTCAGCACTTCCATCAACTCATCATGTCAGGAACGCTCCACTTAGCATATTAGCATCGCGGCTATGACTCCTTCACCCTTCTCCCCACCTGCCCTCATTCTCCTCTCATCTCCCCTGTTTGAACCATGTGTGTGTGGGTGTGTGTGCGTGTGTGTGTGTGTGTGTGTGTGTGTGTGTGTGTGTGCGTGTGTGTGCGTGTGTGTGCGTGTGTGTGTCTCAAAGAGCGGCGCCAGGCCGTGGAATGATCTTTTACTGTATCTGGAGACAACAGAGGCACGGCCCTGTGAAACACACAACTACAGGTTAGAGTCAGAGTCGCTCCATCAGCGGTGGTGGTCCACGGAGGAGGTCAACACGCACAACACACTGCCCCCACAGGCAGCCAGAGAGAACTGTCAGCGTGGGAGTAACGGACAGGTGTAATTCACCTCCGCACTGAAGTCAAGCCAAATCAACACACAAGTCACACAGATTCAGACAAACTACAACAACTCGACAACAACTAACACACTGGTCTCCCGCCACACAGACACACTTCTACCGATACACACATTCTGTTTGTTCATAAAAATACACAACTCCAACTCTGAAAATCAAGCTGTCGACTTTTCTAGCATTCGATTAAAGCTCCTGCGTTTTCCTAACAACACCTGTGTCTCTCAGGACAATGGATTTACCAACAGGCCAGTTTACAGGCAGCTGGAGAGGTTCTCCCGCACGTCAGAACATTCCATCAAAGTTCAGGAGGCCAGTGAGACCTTCTCCTGCTTCTGTTAATTGCTTTTCGCTCTTGGACGCAGACTTCTCTCTTCTCATTACAAATCTCCATTTTCTTCTGTTTTCTTTCTTCCCTTCACGCTCTCAGTCCTCGCCCTGCGCAGAGCGGCGAGTCGGTCCGCTCACCGCCGCAGCAGCAGCTAAATTGCGAACATTAATCATTTCAGACTCATTATCAGCGTTTTAAAGGTGGAAATCCAAACAAACTGTTTTTCATTCGGGTTGAATAGGATTGTTCTCTGCTCGTTTGCAGTCGTGGTGCGTTTAGCACAAACAATTAACAGTAAATTGGCAACTCTGCTTATCTGCTCCCACTTTTACATAACATTAAATCTTTAATGACGAATCACCTCAGATCTACAAGGTGCAGAGTCGCAATCAGTAAAACGAATCAATAAAACCTCAAAGTATGAGACAACAAGCCAGAGCAGCCATTTTATAGCAGGTGTCTGTATTTACATCGATGAAGACGTTGTTATGTTTAGAAAAGGCCTCAATTACTGTGATTAATTTAATGTCGAAGATTTATTTTTTAATGGTTATCTTTTTTTTTTTACAGATATAAACGTGTTTTCCACAGAGATGCAGCTGTGTGACCCAAACGCTCAAACCTTAAAAACGATTCCGTTCACAGGAAGAGGAAGATGAGTTGTCGTCATATTGACTCCACGTTAAAGTCAATGACTCATTTCCATTACAGTTACATTTAGTATTTCAGATGCAGCATCTTTAATGTCTGTTTGTTCATTCAGGTCAAATCAGACACAGAACAGGACTCATGTCATGTTTTCTCTCTTCCTGACAGGAAGTGTGTGCGTGACGTTCACCACCACATGAAAAGTCATTAATCATCATATAACTGGTGTCTGCACCGAGGGGAGCAGCGGCAGCTGTCACCTGTCGGCTCCGCCCATCAGCAGCGCGTGAACGCAGTGACTGCGAATAAACATGGACGCCGCAGTTGGCTGCGTTCAGTGTCTACACTCTGTGACCACTCAGCACGTGACGGTCACTGTGCTGCCACATGTGAAACAGAGTTCCACCTGAACCTGTGCGGCAGACGAGGGGCCGCGGTGACGAGCGGCTGTCCAGATCCCATCTCAGGGAAATGTCAGCGCTAATGGAGACGGAGCGGCAGCGGGAGGGAAATTAACCGCGGTAATTGAGAGGGACTTGAATGAGCAACATGTGATCCGGTGTCCCTCAGGGCCTGGACACTGTCGGTCTGACCGGGCCCAGAACGTGTCCCATGCACTTACACGAACGCACCACACGTCTCATTTCTTATCTTTACAGCTAACGACGTATTTTGTTATTATTATTTATTATTATCATTTACACAGTCTCACCTCACCATAACACTGCAATAACAAATATGTTCACACATCCCAACAAAACATGTTCTCCAGGAACGCAAAGCAGAAACCGGGAACGTCACCACAACACATCGCTCCTCCCATGTTTGTTTATGAAACATTATTCTCTGGCGTAAGGTCAAAGGTCAGGATTCAGCCAATGATCTTTGGACTGACTGATAAAACAAGCGGAAAGACGGAAAAAACCCCTCATCTATTAGAAACAATAACTGACGCAGTAATAAACAATAACAAACATCTCTGATCTGTGTGTGTGTGTGTGTGTGTGTGTGTGTGTGTGTGTGCGCGTGTGTGTGTGTGTGTGTGTGATCAGTCAGAGCACATGCAGTACACTATCTCTTCTCCTCATTAGTCTACGGCACAATGTCCGACTCCCTCCCACTGATTACATCTCGAGTTAATGAGCCACACACTGAACATCACTCCCTCCCTCCCTCTTTCCCTCCCTCCCTCCCTCCCTCGCCATATA
>JAFBJQ010000487.1:506423-516423 GCA_016785345.1 Trinectes maculatus | reverse complement strand
AGGTAGGACAACGCTGAAGACATTTCACCTCTCATTCAAAAGGCTTCATCAGGGACTGACTGGTGAGGAGACGCAGGTATTTAACCTCTGTGGGGTCACGATCACGACCAGCTGATGTCACTTGGGTCGTTAGTGCTCCTGGCTGTTGTGACGACAGACATCGTCATCTGACTGGTTATTAAATCTCCCGGGATGAGAGGGATGAACCGTCTGGAATCTGAGGCCTGTCAGCGTCTGATGACGTCTGAGACACAATCTGAGACACAATCTGAGACACAATCTGAGACACAAACCCAAACAGGAGAAACACAAGGCTTTTGTTTGAGAGCAAAAGGGGAACAGGCCAAACATAAAGGACGAGTGCTGACTGGATGGACGGAGCTGTGGGACTGGACCTCCGGGGACAAGAAGCCGTAAATGGTTGAAGAAAAAAATCCTCTTCAGGACTTAAATCCGAGTTTAAGATTTATGGCAGCGACAGAAGAGGAGAGAGGTTAAACTGACAGAGAAACATGGTTGTGGGAATGACACCGGGAACGTCGGCCTGCACACTGCTTCTCACCGCAAGCTGTGAAGGACCCTCAACACACCCCAGAGCTTCAGCCAGAACAACAACCAGAACCTGACAACAACTCATCAACAACTCAGGAGACTGCCAGAGTGGAGAGTTGTGCAACATCGTGAGGACATCGGGGAAAAACACAGGACGTCAGGTTTTATCTTCTGCTGTCGGAGCCATGTTCTGTCACTGATGCTTATTAAGCCAAACGGCCGATATCGATATCGATATTGATACGGACACTGCTTCATAATGACAACATTTAGGTTCATGAGAAAATCGGCCTGGATCTGAAACGTCTGAACACACACCTGCCATTTTGACGACAAAGCAAGAAACTGAGAGCAGCGTCTGAGGCCCTCAGCAGCAGCAGCAGCTTTATGAGTCCTCCATTAACTCAGTCAAAGAAAGAGAAGTGGCCCCCCAACGTGAACATATACCCACCCGTCACCAACCGTTTGTGCGACTGGAGGCAGAGTCGGTGGGAAGTGTGTCTCGCCAGATATGAATAATTGCACTCATTAATTCCAACAGCATGAAGTTCCTTCAAAACACCACTGCTCCTCATTCTTCTTGTTGCCGTGGCCTGAAAGTATGGGAATGAACCGTTAATTTGAGCGATTCGCTGCTGAGGACGCAGTCGCCGATGTAACTACAGGCAATCCACGTCCACTCAGAGGAGAACGGTGATGGTTATGAATGTTTCCTGCAGCGTGCAGCAGATGTTCCTGTGGAATATCAGCATTTCACAGCTCCACTTCAGCACTAATCTAACTGCATGGTCCAAACGCAGTCTGTGCATGTGAGCGCTAATACATTATCGCTAGTTAAAGGAAAAGTTTGCTTTCCCAGAGTTAAAGAAAACAGTGTACTTATGTAGTGATGGCTGTGTTCTGGTGTCCATGAGTCAGAGCTTCTCAGTGGAGGGACCACGTCTGCTGATGCAAACTGAAGTCACATGATCATCTTACCTGTGCAGGTGTATGTTGTCAAATCAAATGCCCCTAAAACAAAGCTGAACTCTTACAATCAACTTACAGAGAACATTTGACGTCGCGTCTGTTTCGACTGCAGAAACAACAAAGGACCCTGTGTTGTTCTGGACCTGAAGGGTGGAGCCTGCACCACCGATGATACCTGATTGGTTGAGTATTCGATCGCTACGACAGTTATTACTTTAGCTACTATGAATCGTTTTTGTACAAAATCAAATTTTGAATCTCCTCCTTGTTTTCTGTTTTCCTGTATTAAGGATGCTTGACCTATATGATGTCACAATTGTTGTGTAATATTCTGTAACACTGCCACCTGGTGGAGTGGAGTGGGACAGTTTGTTGCAGCTGTTTGTTAATAAGTCAGCAGTTTCGTAACAGAGTGCATGAGGCTTCTCACTCCTGATCTGTCTGAACACTAACTGATAAACCAATATGAAACTGATCTCAATCAATAACTGTATCAATAACATGTTCTTCAGGAATTATCGTCTTTCGTGAAGCACATTTCCAGTTTCTTTTAAAAGCTTTGTGGGCTTATTGATTTTTCCAAAGTTATTGAGTCCTGAAATTTGCTCTTTCAAAGTTTCATGAGTTTTACAGCTATTTTACATTTGAAAAAACCCAGACACACACACACACACACACACACACACACACACACACACACACACACACGTGCGCGCACACAGGATTTATAGTCTGAGCTCATATTATAACTTTGTCATCTGCTTCAGGTAATTTCCACTGAAATGGCGACTGTCGGAATAATTGTGTCAGTGGGACAATGAGTTAATCAGTCAGTTAATGAGCGGGACCAGATATTGTCTCATGCAGACGAGCTCTCACTCACTCAATCTATCAAAGCGCTCTCTTCACGTGCTTTCAGAACCAGAGGCTCCATTATGTTCTGGGAAGTGTTCAAACAAAGATCCTTCTCAGCGTCACCAGTGTCTCCAACATGGCTTCTTAACAGCACAGGACACACATCAACGTTACATATGTCTTAATGACTAATTCAAGTATCACAGCCAAATGTGACATCGTTAACCTTTATCCTTAAAAAATAAAATAATGATACGGCCTGCTCTGCCTTGTGAAACCAGGTTTTCAAAACTGATCCACTGACAGAAAGACAACAATAACACAACTGCTCACATTTTATCAGCTGCTCGACTGCAAGTGAATGTAAAATCTGCATTACAACCTTGTTGTCTTGTTTACCCAACATAAATTATCTCTGAGCATCGCCTTGTTAATCAGGCTGAGGCGTGCGTGCGTGCACACACGCACACACGCACACACACACACACACACACACACACACACATCATAAAAGTGCTTCTCACACTTCTGCAAAGTCAGACTAAAATATTTTGACCATAAATGCCTGGAGACCTGCAGCACTTTGCATGTCATATAAAAATTTCATACGCTGCCTAAAATCAGTGTAACAGAGGCTATAAAGAGGCCTCATTCAATCACAAAGCAGCACTGTGTGCCACAATCGCACAATGCACAGGGATGCAAATGTATAGTAGGCTACGAGTGGCTGAAAGAATAATCAGCTAATGTGGATTCTCACGTTCACATTCTCTGTGTGAGTCCGACGTTCTTCTCTGACATATTTATATATTTTTGTTTGTGTCGTTGATAACGAGTGATACAGGAGACAGAACTGATGGTCAGAAACATGTCTGACACGTTTCTCCACGTCTGCTGCAGGTGTAACGTGTCAACATCGCAGATGACGACGTGGAACCGTTTCATTCGCAGCGCATTACACTGCCCCCAGTGGCCACTAAAAGTTAATCATCTGCAGTTGCCCATATGCACCAAAAGGCGCAGTAACTATGGATTCTTTTTTCCAAAACTGTTTTCAGTGTGATGTATGATGAGTTTTCCATAAAAGCTCCGGCGAGCTCAATCTGTAAAACCGTAAAACCTGTGTGACCCCCTGAAAGCTGTTTCAGAGGGGGGGTCAGTGTAGCAGATACCATAACGCCAACATGTCCTCCTCCTTCAATCTCACCCCTCCCCCCCTCGTGTCCACTCCTGTCTCCCACGGTCTCCTCGCGGCGAGCTCGGCGCTGACCTGAGCTGTGTGGTGCTGATTGCTTCTGCAGTTCAACGCGGAGGTTTCATTTCCCAGGCACCAGGACTTCTTCTGGAGGTGCAGCTCCATGATGATTGATGCCTTCTAAAACCTTTTTTACAGTTGTGACATTTCCAAGAAAACAAGATGGCTCTGAACTTTCCATCTGCCAGGTCCCTGCCCCCCCCCTCCTCCTCCTCCTCCTCGTCCTCCTCCCGTCACCACAGCCTATCCCTCACTCAGCCCTCTGTTTGCTCTTCACCTCTAAACTTCTCTCACTTCACTGCCGTCTTCAGTCTTTCACTAACTTGTCTTCTACCTTTATTTTTCTTTTCACACACACACAGGCCACATACGAATGGAAAAACGGGAGTCAACAAACCAAAGTCCTCAATCTGGGAAAACGTCTCTTCAGTTTATCATCTGTTGTTTTTACAGAAGCTAAAAAGATGGAGACTCTGATTTATTAAGATAAAGTTAAAGTATCAGGGAAACATGACATTCACAGCGGGGAGGGACGGACATGTGCCATATGGTTGGCATGGTGATTTGGCAGGTGAGTCTGCTCCTCTACGTGAAGAAGGGCTGATGATGACTGATGAGTGTAGGTGGGGATAGAGTTTGGTGTCATGTGACCTGTCAGGGTCCAGCTCTGGCTGGAGACAGTGGACAGACGTCAGACTGCTGACTCTGGTGCACACGTATCATCTCCACCACAGACGAACGTCGCAGATGTTCCTCTGAACACCAGCAGTAAGAATCAGACATTTGAGTCTAATACTGAAGAACCTCCTTGTTCTATCAGGAGGTTCTACTCTGCACAGGTCGACCATGTCCATCTTCTGAGGTCTCTGCCAGAGCAGTCACACACTACGGCAGCATCATGTGACCACAGTCTTCTGCTGCAGCGAATCATCTGAGCAGCTGACCTAGATTCAACAGAGGTGAGGAACCAGTGCTGACTGAGCATCAGCTGTTGGTCTAAGATGATCAGCAACACCACACACTGCATGTTGGAGATGTTCCTGATGCCATCATGTGACTGCTGCCATTTCAAACATACAGTATTCTCCCTCTCAGTGAAGCTGTGTCTGCGTCACTCTCACCGTACAGCTCTGTTCATCCAATCAGAGGAGACCACGCTCCACTGGTCACCTCATGTCGCACCACGCGCTGTGTCTCAACTGCTTCCTGTTGTACTGCATGTACTATATGTACTACATGTACTGTATGTACTGCATGTACTGCATGTACTGTATGTGCTATATGTACTCTATGTACTCTAAGTACTGTATGTACTGCATGTACTCTATGTACTCTATGTACTATATGTACAGTATGCACTGCTTGTACTGTATGTGCTATATGTACTGTATGTACAGTATGTACAGTATGTACTGCATGTACTGTGTGTACTGCATGTACTATATGTACTGTATGTGCTATATGTACTGTATGTGCTATATGTACTGTATGTACTGTATGTATGGCACACACACATAAAGCAGTTGTATAGTGTACTGGACCACGTTCAGCCAATTAATACTGTTGTTTTTGTATGACAAAGAGTTAATCACACACACACACACACACACACACACACACTCTCTCTCAACTAACCCAGCTCCCACACTTCCACCATCACATAGCTTCCTGTGGTACTGCTAGCTACATCTCCAAAGGGACGTATGTGCTGGCAGAGCATACAGTATGTATGTGCGAGTGTGTGTGAGTGTGTGTGTGCCTGTGTGTGTCTGTGTGTCCGTGTGTGGTTGTGAGAACATATGTCACTGCCATGCTGCCAGTTCTAGGTAGTAAATTCTCCATCATGACTATCACTATGATTAAATAGAGGAACCCGGGCACATCCATCATGACAGATAATCACCATGAAGGTCACAGAGGTCACGGACTAAGGGAGGAAGCTAATGGAGCCGGTGCATTCAGAGTGGAGTGTATCACTGTGTAACCACATGTTGTGTGTATCGATTAGAAACTTGTACCCGGGGAGGAGGAGTCTGAATATTAGGAAGTGTGTGTGTGTGTGTGTGTGCGTGTGTGTGTGTGTGTGTGTGTGTGTGAAAGATGCAGCAAGTTGATGAAAAGGTCAGTGAGCTGCTTCAGGTGTCGTCTGTGATGCAGTCATTTCAAACCAACAAACTAACAAACTAACAAAGAAAGCAATAATCTGTGATTTGTGACTGAGTTAGAGAAAGGAACCTCATGGAACACAAGGAACCTCACCATCACATGGTGCAAGTAACCATGGTTACTGTGGGATTAATGACTAACTTGTGACCAGACAACCATCACCTTCGTGCACATGTCTGAAAATACACAATCATATGGCCATTGTCAGGTTACGACTGGCTCTTCTGAACAGCACTGAGCACTGACTCACTCTCAGGAAGTGCTGAGTCAGGTCAGCCATGATGGCGGTATCCTGTTGGCATGTCAACCGAAGTGAAGTCAAAGTTGGATATAGAAATAGACACAAATGGAAGACGGTTGTTTGCGCTGCTGAAATCAGCTCTTAGTGAAGGTCAGAGAGGAGACAGCTGGTAATGGTCACACTGCCTCGGCAGCTGGTTGAGATTGTGTGTTGGAGGCGCACAACACACTCACTGTGCCCTTTCTATTCAGTTCAATTCAATCCAATCCAATTCAAAAAACTTTATTTGTCTCCTGCGGCCAATTTAAGGCACTTAGAGCGACAGCCTTTCAAAATAATAACAATAGAAACCAAAAAGCAGGTACAAAACATTTGAGAGTAAAATGCAGACAAAGACAAAGGTATGTACAAGTCTAACATAAGGATATTAATAAAAAATACACACACACACACACACACACACACACACACACACACACACACAGCTAAATGAAATGGATAAAATGGAGGAAAATGGGCTGTATGAAGAATGATGAGAATAGAAACAGGAAGAAGGTGAAGTGGTCATGTTGTAAACAGGTTATGGGGGGTGACTTTAATATCACATATATGTGTATATAATGTCCAGCTGC
Organism: Trinectes maculatus; assembly: GCA_016785345.1. Taxonomy (NCBI): domain Eukaryota; kingdom Metazoa; phylum Chordata; class Actinopteri; order Pleuronectiformes; family Achiridae; genus Trinectes; species Trinectes maculatus. Next base: position 509,753 of record JAFBJQ010000487.1, on the reverse strand, counting down.
ACAGTGGTGAACATCATGACCCATAAACTACGGCAGTAAAAACTATACTTCATCATATTTTGTTGTAAATAATGAGCTCGAATTAACCACTGGATCTCCGTTCAATCAAAATCAATCTGCAGAACACAAACAAACAAAAAAGCTTTCCCATGAAACATGTTTGAATATGATAAATGCTTGACCTTTAACCCAGAGTTACAGGTCTGCAACCTGTCAGTTACTCAACCACAAGTTATATTTCATCTTCATCTGACCTGCTCTGGTAAACTGAAGCACCTGCAGTCGTCCACACAACGACAGGCCTTCATCTCATCCACTGTGCTGCTGCTGCTGCTGCTGTGTACTTTGGCAAGACTCCCAGCCCAATACACAATCAATGGAGTTAATGCAATTAAGGGAAAAAAAGGGAAGAGAGAGAGAGAGGGAGAGGGAGAGAGAGAAAGCTGAAGCTGCCAGAGGAGAGAAAAGAGGCTGTTGTATTCAAGGCCATGTTTTCTTCTGAGGGTCATAAGGTCAGACTCAGTGAACGTGGAGCGTTAATCACCTCTGAGTGATGTATTGTGTGTGTGTGTGTGTGTGTGTGTGTGTGTGTGTGTATATATATATATACATACATACATATATATGTGTGTGTGTGTGTGTGTGTGTGTGTGTGTGTATATATATACATACATATATATATATGTGTGTGTGCGTGTGTGTGTGTGTGTGTGTGTGTGTGTGAGTATATCAGTATTTATACATTAGTTTTATGACGAATAATGAAAAAGGTTAAAGTAAAAAAAAAAGATCATATCCACAGCGTGGATCACTGGAACATCTGTCTTGTCTTTTCTTTCTTTTCTCTGTCGTGGTCTTGACGATCATCTCAGATCACGACCTCTGGTGTTGGAGTAATTCATCTATCGCTCATAAATCATACACAACCCTCAATTACATTATGGGTTTTGGCCAGTGCTCCGTCTGCTCCATTATCGTCTGAAGGACAGTTATATTTAGGTCCGTCAGGTTTCTTCATGCTAATGATAACACGGCTCCTCGGTTCAGTCTGTCGCCAGGAGTTGTGGCTTTGACAGTGACAGTGGTTTGACCCTCGCGCTCGTTTCCTGTCGCCTTCAGCGTGTTTGTGATCAATCACACTGTTTCCACTTTTCTACGTTTTTTTTCCACACACCAGACGAAGAGTGGAAACGTTCTAACTGTCAGACGTCAGAAGAACAGAGAGCTCTTTATCCAGACCTTCAGTTACGACAATGGCTGCTCCACTTCCAATTACAGTGACAGACAAGCTGCGCTGCCACTCGACTGTGTCAGACGCACATTAACCAAACTTATATTTTCTCCCTGCTCACAAGGACCTCCTCTTCTTCTTCTGTCGCGCATAACAAAAAAACAATTTCATGTGATAATTATTTTCCCTGAAGCGCTAACAGAGACAAGCGCTAACGGAGACAAGAGGGTTTGAGAAAGAGTGAGCGAGGAGGGGAGAGAGAGAGAGAGTTGCAGAAGTAAAGTCGCCCCCCCCCCGCCTTTAGTCTTTAAACTCCCAAGTGAACGAGTGAATGAAATGTAGATGATCCTTCACGCTCGACCTGTTCACGTGCACTGACACAGAAACAGATCATAGCTGCGAGATAAGAGGAGGGGGTGGGGGGGGCGATCAGGTGGAGAGGGGAAGGGAGGGGGAATATGGAGGATGGAGATAAAACAAGCAGGAGACGAGTTTGTAGCGACTCCAGAAATAAGTCGGAGAAGAAGATAAAGAGATAGTGAGAGTGAGGGAGAGATGAAGAGATGGAGGAGGAGATGATGAGATGATGAGATGAAATATGTGGATGAGGTTGAGACACAGATGCCAGGAGGTACCCCCCCCCCACACACACACACACACACAAACACACACACTTCATTTGTTTTCTGCCCTAATAAATACACACACACACACACACACACACACACACACACACAAATTCATTCATCTATAGTCATCTGTTATGGACACTTGCACAGTGAACACACAGCAGAAGGTCACATGATGTGACCACTGCAACACAAAACACAAAACAAACACAATCATACTCATGATGATGATGATAAACTTTTTTTAAAACTTTTTTTTATCACGTACGTGAAGCGTGTAGATGAGTGACGCACGAATGAATAATCCCACCTTTGACCTGAACAGGTCACAATGTTTTTAAAAAAAAAAAAAAAAACTTTACGACAAGGAGATAAATCGACTACATTTACACCAGACAGAATAACATCAATAGTATTTGTAACATCAAAACTAAGATTTATCATTACACAATTTATTGTCACAAATCGCACACCAACAACCACAGGAAAAAGATAAACGAACAACAGTTTGTGAGCAGATCAACATCACGACATCTTTTCCAGGAACAATCTGCACTTCAGTGTCAAGAGTTTTAACATTTAACACAATTACACATGTTAAATGACCACATAACAACTGCACAACATGATGCAGCCATATGGAGGGGCCCACTGAGATGTGACTGTTGGCAAAGGGCCCGACACACACACACACACACACACACACACACACACACACACACAGAGAGAGAGAGAGAGAGAGAGAGAGAGAGAGAGAGAGTGTGTGTGTGTGTGTGTGTGTGTGTGTGAGTATATCAGTATTTATACATTAGTTTTATGACGAATAATGAAAAAGGTTAAAGTAAAAAAAAAAGATCATATCCACAGCGTGGATCACTGGAACATCTGTCTTGTCTTTTCTTTCTTTTCTCTGTCGTGGTCTTGACGATCATCTCAGATCACGACCTCTGGTGTTGGAGTAATTCATCTATCGCTCATAAATCATACACAACCCTCAATTACATTATGGGTTTTGGCCAGTGCTCCGTCTGCTCCATTATCGTCTGAAGGACAGTTATATTTAGGTCCGTCAGGTTTCTTCATGCTAATGATAACACGGCTCCTCGGTTCAGTCTGTCGCCAGGAGTTGTGGCTTTGACAGTGACAGTGGTTTGACCCTCGCGCTCGTTTCCTGTCGCCTTCAGCGTGTTTGTGATCAATCACACTGTTTCCACTTTTCTACGTTTTTTTTCCACACACCAGACGAAGAGTGGAAACGTTCTAACTGTCAGACGTCAGAAGAACAGAGAGCTCTTTATCCAGACCTTCAGTTACGACAATGGCTGCTCCACTTCCAATTACAGTGACAGACAAGCTGCGCTGCCACTCGACTGTGTCAGACGCACATTAACCAAACTTATATTTTCTCCCTGCTCACAAGGACCTCCTCTTCTTCTTCTGTCGCGCATAACAAAAAAACAATTTCATGTG
>JAFBJQ010000487.1:496423-503923 GCA_016785345.1 Trinectes maculatus | reverse complement strand
CGAGCAGAAGCCACAACACCGGAGGAGAATTATAATGAAGTGGAAACACGCGACGACATGTTGTGTTTAGCAAGAAGAGAAAAAAATTAACTGTGTATTTGTTGTTTTTTTTTTTTGTCTTATTCATCTACATGTGCTGCTTATGTGAAAACCACCATAACCAACAAACACTGCTACAGATACAAACAGCTGATCTGCTGCTGCTGTGACGCACAAACAAACAAACCAGGGAATAAAATCGTTACATAAACAGTTTGACATCCAAACGTACACAAGTGACAAATTAAAGTGACTACACAAAGTAAATGAGGCTCAATGCTTTGCTGAGGATGAAAGTTGTGACTCTGTTGTGTGTCAGTTATTCTGCTGTGTTTCCTCGAGTATTGTGTCACTTACCATGTACAAAAACCCAAAAGTACTTTGGTAGTGGTTTGGTTGTCAATAACTCATCATATTTGTGAACATGGTCGCGAACACGTGAACATGCAAGCACGCACGCACAAACTGCATCACTGACCATCAGTCACAATCACTTTCCATAAGCTGAAGACATAAACACAACTCAACACACCTCAGTTACGTCCAGGTCAACAACAACAACATGCGTCGCTCTGAACAGAAACAAGCTGCTCGTACGTTAGCGAATGCAATCAAACACACCAGTGATCTTCAAAACAATACAACGTCTATGCACATGTGGACCATGACGTCTCAGACTCGGGGCTGAAGTGCGTTCACAGTCCCCGGGGTCCCTCATCGCTCTGCCTCCAGCATCTCTTTACGGCAGGCAAACATCAGCATTGTCACCTGTTTATGCAGAGACGGGGCCCTCAATGGCACCATGGAGCAGGTACAGGTGTTTGGTGGAGATAAGACGCCCATCTGCCCACCACCACCCCCCCAACCTGACACTTTGGAAGGGCTTTAACTGGTAAAAAATAAATACATAAATAAAAAACAGGGTGATGGCTATTTCCCGGTGCCCGCCTGTCAGTCATTCTCCAACTCCCCCAAAAAAATAAAATAAATTATATATATATATATCTTCTCATCTCATCATATGTGGAGACAAGCAGAGACGTGCAAAGGATTAAAGAAAATTTAAAAGGTCCATATACCAAAAATATAATTGTTTTATATTTACTAAACAGAAATGCTTTCATCACGTGTTAAATGTTAAATTGGTCTGTTTGCTGTCAGTAAAACACACTCATGTTCATCGATAATGATTTCATCAAGATCGAGCAAGAAGAACACAGAACATTTACTCAGCTAGGAACGATTTTCCAACCTGTTCTTCCAGATACGACGACTTTCAGGACGTTTACATTTATATTTATATATATACAGGGGGTCCTCGAGTTACGACGGAGATCCGTTCCTGAGAATGTGTTGTAACGACGTAAGTCGGAACATACATTCATATGTAAGGTAGATACTAAGTTGTGCCACTAGAAGTCGCTATAAGACCACGTTAAAATAAGAGTTTACTATGGTGAATTGCCTTTTGTCACCGTAGGGGTTGATATCGCGAGTGAACAGATGAGACTTGTAATGTAGGAGCTCCTCTGTGACACTGGCTGTGGTTCGTCCATCCTGAAGGTTCTGACAAGCGTTACACTTTGACCAGTGAATGGACCGGATGAGGAAACGATACCTAATTTAACAGACGTTTAACAGATGTTTCATATGATGAGTGATGCTGAACGTCCTGCACATTCACCTGGACGCATCGTATGTGAACCTCAGAGAAGCTGCTGATGTGTCTCATATAGTCTCACCTCTCAGAGGACACAGACACTGTTAAAGCGGCGCAGGAAATGAGTTCTGTGCTATAATGTATGACACACAGCAGTCGACAGGCCCCTGATCGCTCTGCCCTTCAAAACTGATGGACACTAATGTGTTACCACGAGAAAACGTGTCACGAAACGGGGGGGAGAAGGAAATGGCAAAACAGCGAGAGGCGGAGAGAGGAAATGGAGCAAAATTGACCCACAAATGTTAGCAGAGGTGGGGACAGTGGGAAAATGGAATGTTTCCATAAATGGACACGGTCTTCCGGTGCCTCACATTGAAAATGTCCTTTACCCTGAGTGTCCCTGCTTTGGTCTGAGTTGTGTTTCCTGCATGTACAAAGAAAAGAAAGTAAATCACCGCTCCTGTCTGTCCTCTCCATTTCTGTCGCCCTGTTTTCCCCAAAACTGCTTTTCCTATTCCTGCCTCACAGGCTGTGTGAGTGGACACTGGACTTTTCCTGCTGCAAATGAAGATCCACAACCCCGACTGAATTATTCACAACGTCCTGAACGATGTCGAAGACGCCTGGCGTCCGTCCACCAGAGAGACAGGTGGAGACGGAGAGGAGAGCAAACCAAGGCTCAGAGAGGAAAAGATGTTACACACACACACACACACACACACACACACACAGCTAAAAAGCAGCAACTGAATGGTGACAAAATACCAGCAGTTAGATCATTTTTAGTCAAACCGACCAAAACCTCTTCAAACAAAGGTCTGGTTCCAGTCAGCTCCTCCACGTGGACATTGAAGAACAGGTTCCTCGCACACGCGCGTGCACACACACACACACACACTCTTAAAGCCTCTCTGCTGCGCCTGGTTTCCGAGAGACGCTGGACCACAGGAGTGGCACTAAAGAACACTTAAGGCAGCCACTTTGGCCGACAGCACAGTGGGGAGATAACAAAGGCTGCAGGAGTCAATAAAGAGTCAGGAATAGCAAGAGGATATCGCTGAGCGAGGTAAACACCATGAGGAGAGAGACATGGGGAAAAAAAGGCTTTTCTTTTTTCCATCTACTGTAACATCGAAAGGCTTTGTTCAGTTTGTGGTTGTATTCAAATTCCCCACAGTGTTTTTCAAACCTCACACTCGTCCCTGAAATGAGCCAAGGCTTTGGCCCCGGGACGTTTTTAACCGTTCAAACAATCCAATCAAACAAATCGATCTTTATTCTCATGTTACCTGTTCCTTTCAATTGGTCGACACCAACTCAGTCGACACTAAACTGACACTATCCAGTGTCTGATCATCTCTCTGCTCCAGTTACCTACTTCATTCCAGATAAAGGTCACGGGGTCGATAAGGAAACACAGATCAGCTGATTGGATTCCCATGAAGAAGTCGGGGTTTGTTTGACTCGCCTGCCGAGACACTGACAACCAAACCAGTCCTCTGAGTCAAAGTGATCTCAAGCTGATCACAACAGGAAGTGGATCAGAAGATTGTATGACCCCAAATGACTGATTGAGTTTTGTGCGTGTGAAAATTATGTGCAGCGTAAAAACAACACAACACCAGCGACAGTGGACTGATTGTTGGTTTGAGTGTTTCTGAAACTGCTCGTCTTCCGGGAGTTTTTACTGAGAGCGAAGCCAGAAAAGACAAAACCATATCCAGAGAGCGGGAAGATGTGGGATGGAGAAGCCTTGTTGATGGGGGAGGTCAGAGGAGGTTTCATCTGCGCTACGTTGTACAGCTGCAGTGAGCAGAAAAACATCAACAACAACTCACACTGCACAACAACACACACAACGCTGAAGACGGTCTCTTTGTCAGGTTCCCTCTGAAACCTGAGGCTGCTGTGGACACACACACACTGGTCTGATGGATCAACATCTCAACACATCGACATGAAGAACACACAACTTCCTGCATTAACCAATGACTCTTGGCATCGCACATAAATGACACAGAGCACAATCATAAATGATGATCTCAGCTCCAGGACGATCCATCTTATTTACAAGTGCCAGTAATCCGGCTTGATGATTGGCCACATGTTGGGGAGGAACGGGCGCAGCTGGTGAGCGACGTATGGAGAGACTGTCATTTACATGCTTAAACTCCTGCTCTAATGAGATCATCAGGATGCCATCATGACAGACTGGAATTTCTCCATGCTCATTATCATGATAAACACCTCGTCAGTGGAAACGCCTGTGTCTGCTCATGTCAACAGAAGGAGAGTGGCTTTTCAGGAGATGTATATTTATCTAAATAAAATCAAAACGTATCAGTCAGTGTGACACGCGGGGAAAACGGAAAACGTTCTTTTATAGAGCCGCTTTGGGAAAAAAATAGAAAACCATGTTCTACCTGTCCCTCACAATGCTGCCCGCCAACCCACCCCCCCAGAGTTGTGGTGGCGTACTGCTCGGTAACAAAGCGTCAGTTTGAATGAGCTGACAGGTCGTGAAAATTTCATCAATATGAGAAACGCCTGTTTCCATCCTCAACTTTCTGTTTACTGCCATCAATAATTTGTGAACAACAAACAGCAGATGTCTCATCCCTTAACAAAGGATCTGTGTGTGTGTGTGTGTGTGTGTGTGTGTGTGTGTGTGTGTGTGTGTGTGTGTGTGTACTCGTATTATATGCCTCAGTGTGTGTATGTGTGCACGTGTTGAAGCATCAGTGTACGTCTGTGGATTGTGTGTTTGGAGCAGATGTTCGTCACTGCCAGAAGCAGACAGAGATGGACTTTGAACACTGCAGATAATGGTGACTTCATCAGTCTGAGACCCTGGAGTCTGACGGACCACTGTACCAGAACCAGACAGTCCAACCGCTGTCACAGTAATGACGCTGTATCATGGGCTGATAAACACCTGCCTGTTTCACCATGTCTAAATATGACCATGAACGTACCTCAGAGTGATCCATCCAACATGTCATCCAACAACTCCGGACGACAAACATCGACCGACCTGCTGGTGGAACCAGAGGAAATGGTCCAGTTTCAGGTTTCAGATTCATCACCTGTGTCATCCATCCGACAGCTGAGACATTCCAGTCCAGACCAGCGTTAGTATTCCTGCACAGGAGTCGTCCACGAGTGGAGACCTCACAGATGGATGCAGTGGATGTATGTCGAACAGCAACAACACAAACTGCCAGTTTGAACTTTGACCTCCACAGTCATGAAGGTGGATTCATGGACATCAGAGATCTCAAACAACGCAGGTGTTTTGCAGGTGATTGTCTGTGTGGGTTAATGCTGTGCTGGTGACACCCTCAGGTCCCTGACCTCCCTGACCTCCCTGACCTCTGACTCACAGATTCTGATTACACAACACGTTGCCGCGCACATGCAACCTCCCTCTACTATGACACCACAGGCACATAACTACAGTAGGTACGCACACAGTCACGCTTACACACTGTGCAATAAAACACACAAATGCATTTAGCACATGAGTTGAGGGCAGATACTGCAGAGTCCACTCAGGGTCGGACATCAACACCGAGCAGAACCACCTGACCAGTACTTTCTCTCTGTCTCATTAATATGATGCTGATGATGCAGAATTCAAACTGCTGAATCAGCTAAGCAAACACACTGAAACCACCTGACGCACGCTGAGTTTAAATGTGATTGTGTTTTTAAAGAAATCGCCACGGTGACACCTTAGAAAAGCATTTAAGCATTTAACGACATCACAGTCTCGTCAAAGTGCTGCTCATTAGAACAGCTTCACACAGACGCTGTCCGGTCACGATCAGTAACGAGATAAACCAACTTCAATCCAGTCTCACTGTTTCTTTCAAAACTTTTCATGTTCATGATCATTACAGCAACAGTTTCTCCTCTTGTGTCACACTGAAGTTGCGTTTTAACACAACACTTTGTACCAGAGGTAACAATGTGTCAATGAAAATCAGTGGCATCAGCGAGAGACTGAACCAAAACAACGGAGCTGCAGGAAGCTGGCGTTCCCACATGGAGCCGAGCCGAGCTGCAGAGCGCCACTGCACTCCTCCAAATTATTCATCTACTGTAGCAGTGACGCGGTGTCGCGCCCGTTCCAGCCGCCAGGACCGATACCATCGCATGTGAAAAGTGGTAACCATGGCAACAGCGGGAGCAGTTTACAGTTGGATATAAATGGAGGCATCTAGGTCTGTTGATCCATCGGGAAAAAAATCCGTCAGTTGAGTTCTGCAGCATACGTTTATCGATCAGATAACAGGTTGTTGAGAGAAGAAAAAACAAAATCGATAGAAAGACGGACGCAGATTCTGAGTGTGATGGTTTGATCTGTGTTTGTGTGTCTGTACAAAAACACAGCAGAGATCTCAAAGTCCACTTCCTGAAACTAAATAAATAAACCACATACACACACACAGACTGCGCCAGTGTGAAGTTTTCTCCTTTGTACGCGTTTGATTGGTGCTCCGTCACCGCTAACCCACTGTAGCACAACATCTGACTCAAAGCTATTTGTCAAGTTAAGTAAAAGCGGAGAAGAAGTCCCTGGGGAGGTGGAGGTTCCACATTATTCCGGAGCGGCTGTAATAGTATGTGGCATATGAGCGGAAGGCAGGGACAGTGATGGAGCTGCAGAGCGAGAGAGAGAACGCAGCAACAGAAAGCGGATAAAACATCCGGAGGTCCTGGCGGGCAGATTGTGTGGGACTGAGACAGGAGTCGCCTCATGAAGATGAAAACTCATCTCTGAGTAATGTGGCGAGAAGATGCACCTTCAGGCCTTTTCCTCTCTGTACATAAAGTATGGCTCAGCTGGGCTCTGTGACAGCCCGTCAGCTGGTCTAATACCCACTTCCTGTTTACGGCGGCTCTCGTCAACACCAGGTGAGGTGAGATTGCCTCTTTTAAAGTGCCACTTCTCAATTTTAAGAGAAATCTCAATTTTCCACCTGTCACATTCTATTATTTATCCATTCACCTGTGACATGCTCAGAGTTTGTACCAGTGTCCAGGTCTGTGTGTGTGTCTGTGTTTGTGTGTCTGTGTGTGTTAATCTCCACTCGCCCTTGTGCCCATCACACAGCACAGACAGGTGACATCTCTCTCCCTATCACACTGAGCACATCACACAGAGGTGATGGTGAAGTCACTCAGTGACTGAACAATAACAACTGATTCCACCAAATCATGACTTCATTTGAAAATATCCATTCCATGATTACTGTTGTTGTTGTTGCCTGGAGGAGATGGTTACCCTCCGTTAACTCAGGACATCAGGTTTATTCTGACCTAACGTTTAATCTGCCTGTTTGAACCGATTCTGCAAAGTGACGCTGAGCGAGATCCACAGTGAAACCCAAAGAGGAAGCTCTCTCTCACTTTTCTGAGCTCACCACCAACACGCTTCACTTTTCCACTCCTGATGCTGTCTGCAGGTCAACAACACCAACACACAGTTTGTCTGCTTCTCCACACTCTGAGTCTGAGACGAGCGGCAAACGTACAGAGACGTATGGTTCATAAAGGATCTGTGGTGCGTATTGATTTGTGCTCGTACGCAGCAGATGGGAGCTGATGACAGCTTCTATAAGACAAGAACAACCACCGGACTGATGCAGCAGGTAGGAACGTAGTATCAACGCCACTTCACCATATGTAAAGATAGTAAAGGTAAAAACACAGCAATCACAAGTACTCATTCAGTCAGACACACACACACACACACACACGCGTATCTTAGTTAAACCCCTTCAGGACCACCA
>JAFBJQ010000487.1:424623-491156 GCA_016785345.1 Trinectes maculatus | reverse complement strand
GCTGTGCTGTGGAGGTGCTGGAGAGCCAGCAGGCGCGCTGAGAGACAGAGAGAGCGCTCACCAACTAGTTCCCGTGCGAAGTCTGTACGTATTTACGGGGCAAACCGCTTAAGCCGAAACAAGGAAGTTCACGGGAGATGTGTCGTAACCACGAAAACAATGTAACTCGCAACCGTCGTAACTCGAGGACCCCCTGTATATATATTTTTCAAAGTGAGTGTGAGACCAGCAGCATGATAATGCTCAACGGCTCATTTTAGCATTTGTGTAATAGAAGGACTTGGACTTGCTCCACACACACACACACACAGACACACACACACACACACGGAAGTGAGCACGGCTGACCAAAAACTTCCCCACTGGAAAACAGCTCTGCTGGAAGTGCAGTGACTTAAAGAAGGGAATTTAACTTCTCTCAGCAGTAACTAATCTTTGCGCAGTTCACCGTGTATGATTCCTTATGTGGGTTGTTTTTTTTGTTTTTTTTGAAGGGCTCAGAAGTTGAAGTCAAATCTGCCAACTTTTGTTTGAGGGATAAAATGTTCGCAGCTGTGAAGGCTGATCTAAAAATAACTCTTACGTCTTACTGTTTTTTTCTCCTCCACCGCTTGTTTTGTCAAGTGGGACGACAGTTAGGTTTTTTTTTCTTTCTTTCTTTCTTTCAGTGCCTGGGCAAGTTGGGAGCTTGCTCAACTTGATCCGCTTGTTTTCATTTCCCGCCGCTCGCCAATTTTCCTGACAACTGAAGCAGAGTGCAGGCGGCGAGGGGAGGGAGAAACGGGGTTTGATGCAAGAGCGTGATGGACCGTCTCTGCCGTTTTTAACGTCTGTGCTCAACCCTTAAAGCTCCCACCTCCACAGATCACCACACACACACACACACACACACACACACACACACTCACACACACTCCTCCCCCATCCTCAACAGACCAGGCTTTATCATCTGTGATAAAGTACCCATGGTCTGGGAGGAATCAGCCCTGGATGTTTATTACATTAGGTCAGCGCGTACTAATGGAGAAACTCCTACAGACCATGTCATCGCCACAGGGCAACAGGGTGCGGATAGAAAACAGCATTACTCCTTCCCTCGCTCCCTAATTCTCTCTATCTCTCTCTCTCTCTTTCTCTCTGTTCCACATTTTTGTTTCACACACACACACACACAAAACACTGCAACCCTGGAAAGATCATAATTAAAAGCATATTACAGTCGTACCATAAGCAATTCATTTCACTGTAAGTAATTTGAAAGTTTACATATTTTGTCTCCCGCTCAGTCAAATTCCATTCATTTAGGCGCAAATGGGGAATTAGTTGACAAAATGGTGCCACGCAAATGGTTTTCAGCGTATGATGCTGTGTGTTTGTGCGGCTTTTGTTGCACACCTGCACCTGTGTTGTTGAGACACCATGTGTCACCGTGACAAATACACACAAATTGGGTTTGGACGTACATTTGACATACTTTGCTGTCCGACTTTTTATTTTAAAGTCATTTTTGAAATCGGATTGTGCGGCTTTCATCGGGGTTTTCATCACGTTACGTCGGCGCCAGGCCTGAAAATATCTGCAATACATCTGATGTTGCTTTATTTATTTGTCAATATTGCTTTTTCTCTTTTTTTTTTTTGAGTCTTTTTTTTAAGTCTATTTTTAGTACAGCCCAGAAAATCCACTCGGTCTAGCATCTCGCTTTTACCCCAAAAAAAAAGCTCAATGAGTAAAACTTTATCACCTCACCCACATTAACATCAACACTCAAATGAAAAATAATGAGGGGACATATAATTATAAATCAGTAATAACACGCTCAGCCCTTCATCCTGCTATAGACTCACTGGTTTGTACTTAACGCTGGCTCCTGAGCTGAATGTTCAGATGATGTCTTTACTCCGACTTGCACCGTTCAGGTGTCTTAGAAAGCATCAAATGCCGACTCACACGAGGCCTGCAATTAGCACCGAGCAGCTGCTAGGTTTTCTGTGCCATGACAGCTCAGCCGCTGTGGAAAGCCTGTCAGCCGTGCACGATGAGCGGCACAGAGTGATAAGCCTGTTCTCTCCCCTTCCCAGTTTCACTCCTTTCACGCTCTGTGGATTTGTTAATGCATGCACCGTCTACTTTTATGCTCTATGCTAAGTGGCAGCCTCACTTCCTGGAGCAAGCTGCACATTAAAGTGACTCTCATTCGTTTTCATCACTGCACCACTGGATGGAAAAGTACTTGGGTTTTTTAACTGCCTGTTGAACCACTTTTAAGAAACAGACGGGCTCTGGCCGATAGGTAACCCCCGGCCAGTGAAACATGAATGGCCGCGGTGGCACTGTTAATGAGAGCCAAGCTGTGTGCGATGCGAGTCATACAGCGCCGACTCCATGCTGTGCTGTGCACACTGTGTTTTAATGGTTATTAAGAAAGTCAGACAAGTCCTGGCCAGATGGTTTCTCTTGAGGCTTTCTCTGTTAGGAGCAACTGTCACAAGTTAAAGCCGTTACTTTAAATGATCTCTTCTCCTCCAACGGCCCAAAATCAGAGTCATTAGAAAAGACGTGCAGATAGAGAAGGCAGAGGAATGTCCTCCTGCGGAATTCAGCCTTAGCTTTAATGACGTCTGACCTTTTTTTTTTTTTTGCGGAGGAAGTAGAATCCTTTTGGATGTTGCGTTCAGTGCTGTGGCCCTGTTATCTCCAGGGTCACTGCTGCTCTGGGAGGGGAATTAGGAGTCTGTCCCTATCTTCAGCCAATTATGTCCTCCTTGGAGCTGCTGTCTGTAATAACCTACAATTAATAAACCGGTAAAATCCATTTGTACAATGGGGGGACAAAAAGGCACATTTGTCGTAATATTAAATGTTTTTGTACTCTGCTATATTAAAATGTTAATGGCTTCATTGGGTTGCAGCCAACCTGGCTGATAATATAGTCAAAAGAGCCAGCAGACTGGAACTGACACCTTTTACATCCTACTACTGCATCAAAAGAATCTGCCTGTCGACAATAATACCACACCGCCCACCTCAATGGATGCAGTATTTGCAAATAATAATAGACTAAGAACTGTATACATGTACACATATGTGTATATCTATATATAGATATAGATATAGGAGAGGGTGATATGCACAAGGCCGTGAATTGGACTTTGACTAAACAACATATGGCAAAAATGAACATGCATACAAACACCTCCGGATTCAGTCACCACCTCGATGCACGTGTGAAGACTCCTGACAAACTTCATGACTCAAACACAAAAACACACACACACACTAGCACAATAACTACCAGCCATGCAGCATACTGCTCTATAGCCCGGTGTGATTGTGCTATGTAACCATACAGCAGGTATGTTATGTATGAATCAGTGTTCACAAATATAAAAGTAGAATTAACGCATGAGCACAGCCAGTGTTATGTCCTGTATCTGCTGCCAGAGGAAAATCTTTAATGGAAGCTGGTACCTCTCTTCTCCATCTGTGAAAATCGGTTTTGTTTTTTTTTTGTTCCCCCTTTCGAGGGAGTAAAGGTGCATATGTGTTCTGAGAGAGCGAGAGAAGGAGAAGCATGTTGCCAGTGTACCAAAACAAACAGGATAAACCTCAGCGGCGGCAGAGCTGAGGCGGCGGCGCAGAGACGAGCCTGACAACAGCCGCAGGACCCGGCGACTGCCGCCAATCCAGCAGCCTTTTGAAGACGTTGTCACTTTCATCTCGACGAAAAGAGGAGGATGAGATCAGGGTTTCGTGTAGTGTAGGAAACAATGGAAAGACAAAGGGAAATATATATATATATATACACACACACACATACATTTTTTTTCTTTGCTTCCTTCTAAGTGGCCATTCATTAGATGCCATTGAAAAGGAAAAGGAGGTAGCATGAGAAACACAACACATCAGAGTGGAGTATGTAGGAAGCAGAGTAATGGACATGGTTCATTGATGTGGACAACTAAGCGACCACTAAGCGAGCCAAGGTGAACGCTGGCTGTTTTCATTTTGTCAAAGCCTTTCTTTTTTCTTTTTTTTTTAAATAAGTGTGTTCTGTTGAATGTGGCCATGCGGCAACTGAATGAGTGGCAATTAACGGTGTCTCCGTCTGACCTTTGCGACGGAAAAAAAAACACCTGGGTGAGCGGATTGGAGTCGCATAAGCGATAACAAATCAGCGGCAAGTGCTGTGTGAAAAAGCCAAAGTGGGTGGTTCAGTCGTCTGCTGATGTTCACGACGTCACCGTGTGATTATTATCTTTAGGATCACAGCACAGCTATTCACCAATCACAGTCAGATGGTGATTTCTGTCATCTCCTTGGTGCAAACATGAGAAATCAATGGGAGCACCAGTCCAACATCATCATCATCATCTCCAATCAATATTTACACTTGAATTCATGGTCTTGCTGAAAACCTTTCTTGTAACTGTAGTCCAAGTGTGCCAGGTCCTGCACTTGGCACACAGATATCAAACCATAATCTTTTCCGACATAAAACATAAGCTGTAACATAAAAAGCATCTATGACATCAGTGTTTTCATTCTTGGTGATGCAGCGACAACCAGACATCAAGAGCGAATGACCTTCTATTCCCCGCTGTCAGTTTAATGGCCCTGTAATTACTTGGCTTTAACTACGGCTGAATTTCAATGACTCATTCAAATCAAGATAACTCTAGGTTCAAGGTTAAAAAAATGTATTATAATTACATAAAATAAAATCTGTAAAAAAAAAAATCGATGAAAAGTGCTCTTTACCGTTACTTTTCTGATTTGTTGAAAGTGTTTAAACAATGATATGAGTTGGAGCGCTGGTCAGGAAGTCTGCACAAATACTGAACGCAGAGTAAAGTGTATCTGGTTTATGTTAAGTTGGCGTGTGGATTTGTCTGAGGGTATTTCCCCATTTGCCCTAGTTTTTCTTTCGATCGTTTAAAGTAACAGCCCAACAAACAACTTTGGATTTTCCTGCTGAGTCGTGCCAGCGTCTCTGCCTTACAGTATGGAAAACACTGAGGGCACACTACCTCAAACCACATGGCCCTTCAGTTCAAAAGCAAACAGTGAAAGGTTCGAGATCCAGGATCTCATTTGTTTCGTGGAAACCCGAGTCGGTGCATCAGAACATAAACCATCCGCTCTATGAGAAATAACAATGGTGCCATTACGCTACAACACTACAGTGTGTAACTGAGGAGGTTTCCTCAGAAGCTAATGGTGGAATCAAGTGTTATTCATATTAGTGTTTGTTCAATTACTTTTTACACCTGCACTACATGAAAATACAATAACGTTCAAAAGCTACTAGGGACCGTCATCAAACAGCTAGTGAGTAATGGGAAGGCAACATTTGGGTTAGAATAACAGGGGCTTTGGGAGAAGGTCTGACATGTGTAGGTGAATCTGCTGGAGGCCGTGTTTATAGGTCCCAGCCTCTCCACCGTATCCGAGTCTCCATCAGCACGGGGAGACTAGTGAACCTTGTCGGCGTCTCCACCCTGATCCTTCAGTCTCAGCAAGCCCTCAAACGCCATATTAAACAACGTTCAAATTTAGCCCCTCCACCCTCCAGCGCTGGAACGCTGACTTTTCTTCTTTCCCACCGGCGCAAAGTGAAGAGTAACAAACTTGCAGTAAAAATAAAAACAAGGTTCGTGCGAGGAGATGAAAGACAAACTCCGCAACATCTGGCGAGCAGACGTTAGCAGGTTAAGGTAAACAGAATGTCCTTTTACGGTAATACTCCGACCCTCAGCAGAATCCGAGGTATGATGTGGAACACCTTCAAAGGAGAGAGGGGGCCAGCACATCTTGTTTCAATTTATCCTCTCACTGGCAGACATGCTCTTTGGCCATAATATACTCCCACAAAGAGGATGCTAGGCATATGCTTGTACAATCATTCATTGACAGTGAGCCAGGCTCAGAAATGGGCACATTCTCAGACACAAAAGCTTTTGTTTAAGTCTGCATTTCATTCCACACACACACACACACACACACACATACCCAGACATTCGGGTGTTCACAAACCTACATATTTTCCCCGTGACCTTCTGTGAAACCAGGATGGGAGTAGATTAATTAGTTCACGGCTCGCCCTGAAAAGTAGCCGCGTGCCAGACCCGCATGTCAGCCTGTCCAACATCTGGCAGCAGGCATCTGGTGCCATACATCAAAACTAGCTCCTCCGTGTTCCACGCCCTGCACACTGAATGTTGGCCCAATCAAAGGAACTCTTAAAACTAACATTTGCCGTACAATGGAAACAGGGGGAACTGCACTCGCAGAACATTGTTCTTGTACCTGTTTTGCAAAGGTCACCACCAGTCCAGGAGTTGCAACTTGCACTTTGCGCTCGCAAAGAAAGAAAAGGAGAGCACGGGAATGCGCGATCATCCGTTTTTGTGTGTGTGTGTGTGTGTCGGGCTCGCAGCCCTCGTACCCCCAGCTGCTCGGTGCGTACCCTCTTTGCCAAAGCCTTTGATGTGACTTGCTGAAATGTCACGAACCTACAAGCGCTGCAGCCTCTGAGAAAGCTCTAATGAACAGGATAAAAACACAACCTCTAAATCAATGCGCAGGCGGCAGCAGCCCTTTAGCTGTCGCGCTGATATCAGAGCAGCTCTGCCCTCCATGCTGAAGCTGCAGGAGAAACACACACACGCTTCCCCTGTGATAATAGGTAGCAGGCTTTAGGCTTTTAAACTGGGTCACTTAGTGGTGCATGCATCTGTGGAGCTCTCTGAATCTCTCCTCTCCTCTCCTCTCCTCGTTTTCATGCCCCCCCACACACACACACACACCTTGTTTAATGCCTTCCCATCATCTGTGGCACCGACTCCCCAAGTGCCTCCTCTGTAGCCCTGCCGCCCGCATCACCCCATCCCTCCATCCCCCCATCCCAGATAACAGTAACTACATTCTTCAGCACTCAGTGTTACAGCTGCTGGGCATATAGCACATTGTCAGACGGTCATGTTGTCATGGTCATAAAGCAGCGTGGCGGCCCTCTTTGGAGCAGGGCTGCCTATCTGTCTGCTCGTGTGTGGTATTTTTCATTATCATGTTTCACTGAGTTCCGCCTCTCTCCCTCTGTAAACCAGAGAGAGAGAGAGAGAGAGAGAGATTGTTGTTACCTTTGCAGCGTGCCACGTACCCGGCGCTGGAGTATAATTGAATGATTTCGTGAGGGATCAATGAGATTAGGGATTTTGGTTTATTCCGCTGTCGCTCTGGATTAGCGGCCCCTTTTATGACAGCCTTGAGGAACGCCGTATCCGGTGCTCGCACCATGGGCGAACACAGAGACAGACGTGCTTGATGAGGCAGCGACATCATAAGCATGCGAGGTGCTGGAGCTGTAAATGTGCTTATTTCTGTCTTGAGAGGAACTGCTGCTGATTCTTAGTCATCTCTCTGTGGATGTGAGAAACGTCCATGTATCACCTCTCCTCTTGTTTGCTCCTCCAGCTACATTGTCCTGATGCATGCTGTCTATCAGGCTTGTGAGCATCTTTGTACACATCTTACATAGCCAGCTTCAGCAGAGATTACAGGGAAGGAGGCGTGTATTCCGAAAGTTGGGAAAGCCTACAGGGCTCCGTAGGTATCTGCTGGAGAGTCTGCTATTATTAACCTTGTTATGAATCCCGTCCTCCTACCAGTCCATCAGTAATCCTAATAATCCAAGCTTGCACTCATATCCCTCTGTAATGAGTGCCAGATGCCGATAATACGGACAAACAGCAAACCTGTGTTTTTTATCCAAGGAAAATAAAGCGGAGAGGCCCACAGGAGAGCGCACGCTGTGATGAAAGCATGTGAAAACATTCAGGCACAGCAGAGACAACCTCTCCTCGCCGACACAGACAATGCACCTCGTGCTAAAAACCTCTCATTTGAACAGATTTGTTTTTAAGTAGTTGAGGAGAATTCTTTTTTATTTGATTGGGTTTTTTTTACGTGTTTGAGTGAAGGTAGTTCACAAGAGGTCCAGACCTGTTGTACGAGCCATGTTCACAGTCTGCCTTTCTTCAAAACACTTAGAGAGAAAGACTTTAAATGAGATGAGTCTGCAAACTGTGTCAGGAGAAATGTAACTCGCTCTGCTCTGCATTCCTCTCGTATGGTCTGAATAACGTTAGAATTCATTTTCTGACATCTGACTTCGACTTCGACTAGAAAACGCATCATGAAACACATCAGGGCTCAGCAACTTCCTCAGAAGATCAACATTTTTCTTTAACTTTCGGATTTTATTGGCATTTTCTGGCATAACTTACAGTAAAATTGTCTGACAGCTGCCTCAGGGCTGCTGTCCAGGCCAACATCCTCCTTTGGATCTAAAGTGTAGCATCGCCCTCTGCACTGGTTAATCATTCCTCATCTACTGACTGTGTGACAGTATGTCCACTTGTCTCCATGTCAAACCATTCCGTCCTGATGTCTGTGACAGTATGGCGCCACTCTGGTGACGTCAGTTCCAGCTAATTCATATTTTGTCTTTTCTTTTTCTTTTTTTTTTTTTGGCTGGTGACTGTATTAAATTAGTTGTGTGTTTTTTCTCTGCTTATCTCTGCAGTCTGCTTATGGATAGTTTGTTGCATTAAACCTTCCCACAAATGGACGCGCAGAGAGTGGGTGGCATTTGTTGTGTTGAAACATGCTATTTGCAGCTATAGGGTATTTTTTTAGTGCATATAGAGACACATAGCATGGTGGGTTTCAACCTGGATGTTAGACGCACTGCTCTCTGGGGGTGACCAGTGGTGCTGCAGTCCATAGAGACACAAAGAGATCACAGGCAGAGCATTACAACTAATGTGCTGTTAAGGACACAGAGTGGAAGTGCTTAAACAGGGACGGGGATAAAAATCTGTTTTGTGTGAGGCAACAATGAAATGAAATGAATAGCGAAATATAATGTTCAGGACTTTTGATTTAAAAACTCTCAAATATCTGTGTCGTGTGCTTCCCAATGGAAGTCTCTGAATCCTTTCTTTTGTCACTTCTGAGCGTGATTCACTTTCATCGGCACAGTCAGTCCGTCCGACCCAGATGTAGGAATGCTTTGTTTCCCTTTGCCTTTCAGCCGCAGAATATGCTGCCCTTGACTAATGGCCTCATACAATAGCACTGGAGCTTTTAAGTGATCCTTGCTTGGGAACTGTTTAATGCTGTATTGTCTGTGAGATGTACCAACAACAAGTTGTGTTGTTTCTTGTTTTTTTTTTTCCCATCCTTCACTGATTCAAGGTCTAACTGTGCTGAAGAGGAGATTTGAAGATTTCTAAGCCGTAGAAAGTGCAGTCCAACGTGCAGAGATTAGCATAAAAAATAAATGTGTTTTTTGTTTTGAAATAAGCTACAGACAGCTTTGATGGTGATGGCGAGAAGGGTAATAATGTCCGTCATGATAGCACTGTTGTCAGCGAGGATTAGATGCAGACACAGGAGTGGTCCCATAGCCGTCCTTATTGCAAATGGATCTCTTCTACAACCGAGTGCAGAGCAGCAGCCCTCAGCTGGCGATGTGCTTAAGCAGCTACCGCCTCTTCATTTACCACCTCCCGGCCTATCACTACTCTTCCTCTGGAGACAGGAAAACAAGAGAACCAATGCCAAGGAGGAATCGATCACAGTAATGGTTTCTCCGTGTGGAGAGTGAAGCCAGGGCAGGTGGCACATCCACCCCCATCATGCACAGCACAGTGCTCCATCACCTCTGTCATCCTGAACTGCAGACTCCTGCGTCTGTCCAATCTAGTGGTCCTTCACCCTTATCTCTCCAACCAATCGGTTTGCTCCTGATCCTATACCATCGTCCAATTTAATTCTGGAGCCTCACTTTAACAAGTCAGGCTCCTGCGACCTTAAGGCCTTGGTAATCCTATGCAAAAGCTAACCGCACCACTTTACTTGATGTCAGTTGTACTTTGTTTTTGTTTTGTTTTTTTAAAAAAAAAAAAACAATACATTTTTGCTGACTCATCGTGG
The DNA here is from genome assembly GCA_016785345.1 of Trinectes maculatus. Lineage (NCBI taxonomy): Eukaryota > Metazoa > Chordata > Actinopteri > Pleuronectiformes > Achiridae > Trinectes > Trinectes maculatus. The sequence goes on along the minus strand of JAFBJQ010000487.1, from coordinate 481,154 downwards.
CATTGTGCTCTTTTAAAAACTTTGTGCAGTCTGGCACTGCCTGTCACAGCTCATTCCAGCGGGTTCGAGTCCGACCTGGTAAGCAGGTGTTTGTGTTACTCAGGTCAAATGTGTTTCAGTTTCAGAAAAGAGAGTGGAAAACAGGCTGCATTTCTAAATCCCCTGTCCTTCTTCAGATGATATACGCCTGGTATTCTGACAGCAGGCAAATAAAGTCATTTATAAGACAAAACACAAAGTTTTCACTCTCGCTCCCTTTTTCACCCCCTCAAACCCTCAGGTTACAGATTTTCTTGTCAAAGTCTGAATCATGTTTTCCCAACACTGAAAGCAAAGAGACTAGATCAATAAAACGCTGACTTAGCACCACTAAACATTATCTTCTTTGTTTCGAGGATGACTTTGTGGATGACACGTTCGCACGGGTATCTCTACAGCCAACAGTGCCTCTTGTGTCTCACCCTTCTTTTCATGTGAATAATGGTGGCCCCCGTTAGGCATTGATGTGTAACTGCATGAGTCACACACACACAACAGCTTCCTTCTGTCCACACGTCACGCTGTTGAATACAGGACAGGGCATTCTGCCAGTATCAACTCAGCCCTGATTGTCTTTATCCGGTGGAAGAATGTGTGTGTGTGTGTGTGTGTGTTTGTGTGTGTGAGAGTGAGTGTGTGTGTGTGTGAGTGAGTGTCCGTAATTGTGTGTATGTGTTCATTTCATGCCTAATTCTTATTTATTGATTTTTTTGTCTTCACTTCATTACAGCATTATTGCCATGATTGCCCTTTGGAATAAATCATGCTGAAGGCTGTTAAGCAGTCATCCCACATACTGTACAATGAGGCATATCTCCAATACATATTGACTACATTGTGATGCTTTATTAACACAATAAAGATAATTGTTACTGGTAATTGACCAAATGGATACAACTAAACAGGTTCAAATAGGCGCACAAACACTGGAGGCATGCTCAGATTGTGTCTGTAAGCAGCAGTCAGTGTCAGTGAGGGGTTTTTTTTCAGTGGGAAAACAAATGAGCTCATTTGTACTTGAAAGCCTCTTTTGAATATTACAAATTACTGGAGTCAAAATGGGACTCATTCATGTATTTATCCCACATGGAGACGCAATATACTTTCACGAATGTTTCCCAAACAACTTTCGAGTGCTGCACATTCCTATTCTAAATGATTTTGCATTCAATTTTAATACAATGCAATCAGACACCATGTCGAGGAAACAATTAGAATGACAATTAGAATACAAAACCACTTGCATAATGCTGTAATATAACATTTTGCATTGTAAATCGTACGCACCATTACGGTCGCATCTTTGCCGTTTGCTTAACCCCATTACTGCTAATTTATCATTTTTCTTCAAACAAAACTATAAGCGAAGTTACACGACGTCATCTCAAGCAAAAGTTTTTTAGCGTCGTTTTCCTACCGACCTTACGTTATTAATCCCGAGTGAACAAAACAAGCAGCCAGGACACGCACCTGGGGGCTAAGTATTTCCCCACTGATCCAACAAACTGGGATCAAACATTAATATTGTCTTTCAGAAACTCTTGTTGTCTTCAGTATATCATGTTACATCACTGTCTGTCTCTGCTGTTAGCGGGGTGGCGCGGTGGTGCAGTGGTCATACCTGCGTGGGTTTCCTCTGGCTACTCTGGCTTCCTTCCACAGTCCAAAGACAGGCAGGTTAATTGGCAGCTCTGACCAGCCTGTAGGTGTGAATGTGAGCGGGTTGGTTGTTTGTCTCTGTATAATGGACTGGAACCCTGGCTGCCCTGAAACTCGCACAGAATAAGTGCTATAATAAACAGAAATATGGATAGTGTTGTAAGGTTATAGAAAGAGTAGAGTGTCTATAAAAGCTCAATGCACAGCAGCTTAAGAAAACACACACATATATATACGTATATCGCCTGATATACGTAATGACATGTGTATTATTATGATGTGAGAAAACACAGCAGGTAGAACTGACAGTGAAAATGTTTCCAAGTTGCACAAAAAAGTGATGAACATGATGAAAATCAAGTTAACAACTGTTTTTTTTTCTTTCTCGGTTCAGAACCTCCGCGCTGACAAAGTTCTGAACAACAGCTGTGTCTCAGTCAATCACCTTTTGTGTCCGTTTGGAAACACGACTGTTTCCATCTGTGCTACTCGCAGGGCATTTCGTTATTCGGTTGTGGGTGTGTGTGTGTGTGTGTGTGTGTGTGTGTGTGTGTGTGTGCGTTTGAAGATGCTTTCCCGTATTTGCTTGTTGTTTTTCTGTTTGCTCATGTCCCTTTATTAGGAACTTGGATTTCTCTCTGCGAGGCTTAAAAATAAAAGTCGCCGTGTTCAGCTATTCTCGTCCTTTCACACCAAATCAGCATTCTGTGATTTTTCTCACCTTTCTCTCCTCCCATACAGCGAACGCTGCGTTACACCACGGCTCCACACCAGTCGGCCCTCGCTCTGAGGACCAGTCTAACACGAGGCCCTCGGCTTAAACACAAACACTGCTCTGTCGCTGCTTATAAATTATTAATGCTGTCACTGTGTTTCTCACTTTTTTTCTTGTATCTCCTCCTTTTTGGGGGCCGTAATTAAAATCTCAGGAGCCCCCTGACTTTGGTGGGGATTAATCTCCCATGGCACATCTCCATCTGCAGCCGGTATCATCATCCATCACTTTCTGCATTAGCCCCCAGCTGCGCAACTGTCTGCCCAACCCAGACCTAGCACTCTGCATCGGGCCACACTGGGGAAACAACTGGGAGAGAAAAGCTGGAGCAATGAGAAAGTGACAGGAAGAAGGAAGGGACGTGTGCCTGGGCCTGTGTGTGTGTGTGTGTGTGTGAGTAAGGCGACAGCGATAAATCTTAATATTTCACATCAATTTTATTTTGCAGAGCTGATTTGAGCCTCATTTTCTCTCGAATGGGCCTCTCCACTGAGATCTGATTGATACTAATAGCTTCTACAGCGGTTACATTTAAGGAGGGTAAGAGGCTTTTTTATTGGCACAGACAGTTAGTAGTCAGTGTGGCACCAAGTAGGATTATAAATTTCCTTCTCTTTCATGCAATGCGACTCTTGAGAGCGCTTCGGCTTAGAGCTTTTGATACACCGCCGCTGTCCGTCTACGCTTTCCCCATGGACGTCCAATGCTAATGAGATGTGTAATTTTTTAACCAGACACAAGGTGTAGCTAATTCCGATAGTATGGCGGGTTGTATTTATTGGAATCCTGTGACAGGTGACCAAAAGACAAGGACTTTTTAAATTTCATTCCATTAAAACATAGTGATTTACCACTCATGTTGAGTTTTTTTTAGGAGTAAGGCCAAACGTAGCATTTTATTACATCCGCGATAACAATAGGCTAAGTGTAGCTCTGGTACATATATACATAGGATATATATATATATATATATATATAGACTGTCATTATAAGCAGACGACATACCTACACTGAGCATTGCAATAAGACAGCAGTCAGTCATGGGGACTCAGAGCTTCACAACTCTTCCAGGCTTTGGGTTGGAAACTGTCCCGTCGACTAACTAGCCAAGTATCTGGCTGTCTCGCAGCGCAGCCGTTTCAACGGGGGCCTGGGCTCCAGCATGGTTGATCCAATTTAGGCCGTGCTCAATCAACCTGGTTCTACGGGGGACGCGGAGGCTGGGTACTGCAGTGTGTGCAAGAATGGAGTGCTCAACAAAGCAGCTTTTAAAGGTCATGTTTTTGCTGCCCACAAGATCTTTATGGAGGGCACTGTTTGAGAACTGCGTATGTAAATTCATCACAAACCTCGGACTTAACAGTGATTTATGCCGTGAACCTAGGGGCTTCAGTTGGGACTTATGAAGAGTAAATAGTGGGGAGTAAAATGCAACGTGGTGTCTTCAAGGACCTGGTTAGGGTCAGGAAATCCGCACGCGAACAAGTCCGAGTAAATTAGTATAACTTGTATTCTCACGTTTTACTCACACTTTTTTAATTGTCGACAAAGTTTCCGCGTCCACAGTGCAAAATCTTCATAAATACACACGTCAACAAGACTTCTTTTTCTTGCTCTTTTTCTTTATCCTCATCTTTCGCATGGGGAGCACGGTGTCATGCGCTTGCTTCTGCCATACAAGAAGCCAATTATATTATCAGCATGGGACCTCCGCTTGACATCGCATGTCCTGATGGTATAATGAAATAAAAGAGGTTTCACACACGTCCTCCTACTGCGTCCTTGACGTCTGGAAATGTCTACTTTGCAGGTCCAGTAATTTGGGTGAGAGGTGTACTGTATGTTCGGAGATGCCATGGAGTTGAACGTTCTCCGCGGGGGAATGGGCGACCCTGTCCTCCACTACAGCGGGGCGACTCTTTTCCGACAAGGAGACTGAGTTTTAAAGGGGATTTCCACTCTGTAAAAGTAGCTTTCTCAGGGCACTGCTCAACAGCCCAATTCAGACATGTGATTTTTGCATTAAAATAATGACTATAATGTGTAATGGCACTGTTACACTATGATTTAGTATCAGTAACAGGGATTCTTATTTTAAAAGTTCTAATCATAGTCTGGGTAAATAATAATAGACATGAAGATGTCTATTCACAATTATATTATTGTTATTGTTATATAATAACAGATATCATATATATATATATGTGTGTGTGTGTGTGTGTGTGTATGTATATGCTATACAATTTTATACTGTTTTTTATTCTGTTTTGTTTTCTTGTGTTGTTGGCTGCAGAAAACAAATAATTTAAGTAAATTGCCTCGAGCTCTTGAAAGTAATGATGGTAATGACCATCTGACATTTAATAGACTAAACAACTGATTGAATAATCAAAGTACTTGTCAGTAATGAAGAACCTGGTCAACTGAAGCCTTATGGTGGATTTCCACTCGTAACATTTTACAAAAACAAATGCAGTGCTCGGAAGCAAAAATCGCCGCGGCGATGTGAGACTTAGTGATGCAGCATGGAAGTCGGGGAGACGTGGAAAGTGCTGATAGTAATTGGCAGCGATAAAGAAGAATTTTACTGACTGTTGGACGGCATCGAGTCTAACGTGCAAACTTTAACAGCAGCCAGGAATGTTTGCTGTAAATGCTTAACATGCTGCAATAAAATGTGCCAGGCAGTGCTTGATGCTGGGGTCTAAAACAGGCTGGTTCTAATGAGATCTCCCACCAACAAGCAGATGTGGTGAACCAGCATTCTGTGACGTTGACATCTGTAGATAATTGGATGGTGTAGCTATTGTGGAAAGCACATCATGGGTCCCTGTTCCTCAGTAAGAAGTCATTATCAGTGTTTATGTTAATAGCTTCACCGCACATAGCGGCATGTGTTCTTGGACAGAAGGGGGTTCGGCAGACTGTTTCTGCTTTCCATCGACTGCTCGTGGCTGCATAAAGCTATTTTAAATTTCAGACGTCTCGAGGATTCCCAAAAGGAATTCAGATCTTATCGTGATGAGGCTCTGCTCCTACACTTCAAACTCATTTCTAAGATTTTTTTTTTTTATTCTTAATGAAGATGAAAAAAAATGAAGAAAATTAAAAAAGAGAGAGAATTGTTATCTGGAAATAAAAGATAAAAGGGAGAAGTTCATGAAGTGCCTGTGTTGGACCCTCTGGTGCTCACAGATGTCCTGCCTCTGTTCAGTGTTCTCTGAAAACTGCCGCATGATTTGAAACCTATTCTGAATGTCGATGGTCTCACTGTTTATCTCCCTGGCAAGGTTTGTACTTGATTGCAGTTTGATCACATTTAATATTCACATTCTATCTCATGGCAGATTCAATACATCATTTGTACATTGCAGAAAATAAGCAAATCCAAGGACAAAATATGGGTCGGCAGATGAATCGTGATGGGCAACCGAAGATGTTTGTGTTTGAATGGAGGTAATTTAGCATCCCAGGCAATGGGAATTACTTGAAATGACAGAGAGTGCAGTAAGATGCCATTTGTGTTTAGTCTCCTTCACAACACTAACAGCTCACTTCTTCATAACTCCTTATAAATAAAGCACAAAGCACACACACGGTTTGGGTGATTTGTTTACAGCTTGGCTAAATGTTAAAATGGAGCAGATATGATCTGACACTGTAAGTGATTCCACTGTAGAGTGTTCAAAGGTCCTTGATGTGGCAGCAACAAATCAGAAACCCTATGGCCGCAAGCAAAAGGAGACTTTAGCAAACATCCAGCTTCAGTATGAGAGAAGTCGGGGGGCAGTGGTAATAGCATACAAGCTGAAAACATCAAAAGACCAAAGTTATGTTTGAATAATTTAGGATTTGTATCTGTAAAATCACATTTTGGGCATCATAGCATATCCCACAGAGTTTAACGTTTACATGAACCTTTGACATTTTATCTGGAATGATACTGCGGTTGTTTGCTCCATAGTAATAATCCAGCTGTGAGTCATGGACTATTATCTATAAGATGAAATTGTTTTTTTTTCCTCCTCCTCCATCAAAAACAAACAAATGGGATGTTACAGTGTTTCTGTAAGTCACTGTACAACAAACCGTGCAGCAAACTGTGTGAACCACAACCATCTGTTCATAGCTAATTCTATGACCATTTATCTTTTCTTAGTATGCATGGATATTGTGAGCTAGCTGGGTACAGGGAGATGATTGACTGGCCACTGATACAAAGCTCTGATTGGTCAATTGTTTCATCAACAGGGGGGAACAGATGTGAGTGGGCAGAACGCCAGATGTGTTTGAGCCACTGAATAATTCAGAGGTGTATGAAGTGTTTCACAGGCCTGAGTCAAGTTACACCAATTAACACCTTTTTTTTTACCAAGTGGATCTTTACTTATTTACATCCACCTTTTGTGAAGTGAGTCCCATGTTTCACCTGCACAGCCCTCATCCCCAAGCCAGCAATACGAAACCTTCGCTGCTGTGTGATACACTGACTTGGTCTTTTTTGTAGAGAGAAGTGGGAGCTATTATCAGAAAATGGAAAAAATATATATACAAGGTTTGGGTTCTAATGAAAAAGTTTTTGGACCATCATCATTTTTTTCTTTAAGCCGCATTGAATTTTTTAAATTTATTTATTCATTTTCCAAATCATATCTGGAGTAAATGTGATATTGAGTTGGCTTGGCAGGCTCAGACACACTGCAAGGTACCAAATTGATCCTGAATTAATAAGGTCACTACTAATCAAAAGTCCAGTGCTCAAGTCGGAATGTATTTGTGGGATCAGTCGGCATCTGCTCAGAATCAAAGGAGTTAGCGAGGCGGTGAACGGATACCAGAGCAACAGCGGTTTGAAAGGTCAAAGGTTAAGTAGGAAAAAATACCCAGATATGTCCAGGTACGCTGCAGCTGATTACTTTTACTATTGCTCCCTAAATAAATCCACCTGAGGGATTTGCATACATTCTCATCTGTGTCTGTGCGAACCAGTTTCCATAAAATCATATACAGACAACCATGTAAATAGTAAATATAAGATATAGCAATAAAACCTAATACTAATCTAACCTGCTGTGACTCACACTGAGCTCTCTCTATTTTCGAACAGGGAACGTGTTTATCCATTTCTACATAAATACTATTGATTGCAGTGGCTGAGGAACTATTGTGCAAGCAATAGGTTGCTGTGGCACAAATTTATCGGCGACTGTCTTATGCTGATAAGAAAAAAATGCTGCGTCTCAAAAAGCTAATCTGGGTATTAGACAAGAGGAAAGACGCATGTTTCGGTGCAGACAGGGAATTAGTTTTCAAACACTTTCATTAGAGCCCTTTGATTGAAAAAAAAAAAAAACTTTTCCGTCTGAGAAAGTTTTTGCGAGACTTTCTCTTTGCTTTAATACCAAAAGTCACGGCAATGTTTGTGCCGTAACGGCGTGGTGGCTGAAATTTGTCCGACTGCAAATAAAGACTGCAGCATTTCTTTTTTATTATTATTATTATTTATGTACATAAACAGGCCTTGGTAATTGCTATCACAGAAATATCTGATGAAATGTGCCATTATTTGTGAAAGCTTTTAAGCTTGTCGTCGAAGGGCAGCGTTTTAATGGTCAGACCAGGCTGGGCGCTCTCATCCAGCACTGTAAGCACCAATTTCACTCCTTCCAAATAAAGCCATGGCGCCGCGTTCCTGTTGTGTTATCACGAGTCATCGTTTTACATTCGTTTGAGGAAGCTGAGTGCGACATCATGATGCGCTTCCAACAAGGAGATAAAACACAGTGACTGACCCGCAGTGCAAGAGGTCAACATGCACAGGTCAACATGCAGGTATTCTGATTATGGATTGGGTGATTGATTTATTGATTGATTCTCCTCCATTCAAAACCATGACATTTCCAATTTCAACTACATTTTTGACACTAAATAGTTTTTTTTTTTCCAATTTGTGTCGGAAAAAGGAATCAGAGTCTAACCAGAAAGATTTCGGTTAGACTGGATTTTTTTTTTTAACATTATTTGTTGCATGAGGGTGCCAGTGCAGCTGAAATGACACTGTACGGTCACACTGTCACACGGACTCCAAGAATGGGTTTGCCAAAGCACAAGCAAACAGCAACACCAGTCTACCTGGTGAGGAAGTGACCTACTGAAGCACTTACTGAGGCTCTGACCCTTCACACCCTCTCTGGACGGCACCTCAGGCGCCTCTTGAACTTGTCAACAGCCTTCCCATGTCTCCGGAGCGGGCAGCAGTGATTTATTCGCTGTGCCCTCGCTACAAGGAGCACCGCAGGGTTGAAAGATGATTGTCCTCCTGCGCGGGGGAATACGTCGCAGCATGATGGTGTCAGGAACCCCATCTGGAGCAGAGAGCGAGTCCTATCACAGGCACAAAGGAAAGGGCTGACCTTTAATCAAAGCAAAGCGCCACATATTGCTGCTGTCATGTGAACGCCCCGCTACTCCAGGTTTCCTGATTTCTATTTGGGTTTTTTTATTTTTTTTTTTTTACTTTTTTAAATTTTTATTTTCCCTCTATAGACTGTGTCAAACTGTAGATACAACAGCCTGTTTTACACACAGCACACAAAAAAATCTAAATTTGCAACAACACAAGTTTGATCCCACGCTGACACGTGAATTGTCTTTTTCCCACTTGACACACAAGCAGAGCCTCTGTTGTCTCTTCCTACCTGACATTGTGATAGCAGCACCGCCAAGGTGAAAGCACACCTGGCATTTAAAAGGGAACGGTACATTGGTTGGATGCACGTCAAGAGCAAAATGCACCCGTCACCATTGTCAAGTTGACTTCTGTCTGTGTGGAGCCCATCAATCAAAAGGCTCCCTCAAAGTGCTTCACACAAAGCATGGCAGCAGTTTGAAAGAGCGTTTCAGTGACATTCAGGGACGAGTAAAAACACAGATAATACAAAGGGACTAAAAGCCTCACACCAGATAATGACTGTATTACAACCAGAGCCCTGCTGCTGATTACACTGAAGCTTCACTTCTTTGACCAGAGGGATACTGTTCGTACAGGAACACTAAAAAAAGAAAAAAAAAAGAAAAAGTTTTCTTCTTAACACAAGGGGATGAGCAAAATAAAAGACCCATTCAGACAGATTCTTCAAGTGCCACTGAAGCTGCTCGCCACTAAATAACAGTTCTCCAACAGCACAAGTAAAGACGGGTCGTTGATGAAGAGCTATAATCTGACGCCGACTTTACCTGGGCGTAGGCCACAAGCAACGCCAGCGTGTCTCGCTGCAGTAAAGCTCACCGCCCACTGACGAGCCCGTCACGGCTGCTATCGACGGCGAGCCCTTTGCTCGTGTGCGTGCATTTGCATTTTACGCGTGAGGCAGGGCGATAAATCTTTGTTTGCGTGACACGATTAATCATATTTGCTTATGTTTCCATTGCTCGAATTTAATCTCGTTTTCTAAACGCAGGCCGCTTCTTGAAGAGCGGGACACTTAAGTGCATCATACTGCAATGCATGGTCTTTTTTTTTTCCTCCAACGTCTTCCTTTGAAGCATCTGAGGGGCCCGTTGCAACACCACGAGCCGCTCGCGGAGATGAAGGAGGATGAGGTCATTATCTACCGATGTCTCTTTTACATTCTTCTGTGCTACTGATGCTCAGCCCACACTATCTCTCCCACTCACCCTCCACTTCCACCACTCCCCTCTATCTCCCCCTTATTTGACTTAATGCTGATAAATGAGCTTGTACTTCACCCGAAAGCATCTCTCATCCTCAGTGTTGGATTTACTCATGCTTACGTCACAGTAACTTACTTCCTCTTTCTTTGTGGAGTTGGTCACAAGGATACAAGCCCCCCACCCCCGCACGGTTCTGGTAAAGGTCATTCACTCCAGGACAACAGTAATTCCTGAGTCATAATGGTTCATCAGAGTTCACCCAGTCGAAGGTGGCACCCAAAATAAAATTGGTGGAGAAATGTGTGTAAATCATATTCTGCGTTTGTGATTCTGTGCAAGCTGGCAGCCTCGATCTGCAGGAGACGGCGTGAAGTTTCAGAAAAGGTAAAATAACAGCTGTGTTTATTGCGTCTAGAGAGGAACACTAGAGCTGCTCATTTTTGCCGAGGAGATTTAAACTCTTTAAAGTGTCGCCATTGATGTAAATGAACACTATTATTCTCCCAGTGGTTTTCCTCCTGAACATTACTATAATTACCATAATTATGTACTGTAAAAAAAAAAAAAAAAAAGAACAGCTTTGCTAAACAACTGGAGCAATATCTCCTCTGCCTGGCTGTGTAATGTATGCTTGCACATTTTTCTTCAGACGCGCTCACTCTTTTCACAAACTTCTAATTCCCCCGGGTGGGGGAATTTGTGTGGCTCTCTATTTTGTTTTCATAAATAAATAAATGAATAAAAAGAGGGAGAGAGAGAACTAGGGTGGAAAGGGGGAAAAACAAAATCAGGGAAAAGAAAGAACCATGTGTAAGCATGAGATGTTGAGCTTTACTGATACTGCTGGCTGCTGTGTGCGATGCTGTGATGCCAATATCTGGGTCAGGCCTCCCAGCCTGGCATCAGGCATCATGTGAGAGTCTACGGGGAGAGCTCTTTAACATCAACACGGGCGAGAAGGAGATGGATTTCCTGTATATCTTGGTCGCCAGGTGTGGCACGCAAGATAAAGCGCTCCTTGGTAAAACAGCAGGAGGACAGAGATCCACATTACATTCCAAATCTTAGCATGTGTGCCTACTTGTGTGTTCTTTTTCTTTTTTTTTTTGCTTGTTTAGTTTTTTTCCCCCAAACGTGAGTAGTAATGGCAAAATGAAACAGTGTCAAACCCTTGACCCACTCCGCCGAGCCGAGCCCCCTATGTTGCCCACAGCCACGTCTGTTCCTGTACATGGTCAAATCAGCCTGGCAGGTCAGCCTGCACTGACAGGGAGGATTATTCCAGCACATTTCTCTCAGTGACCTGCCATCCCACTCTCCTCCTCTGCTTAACATGGGAGTCAGTGAGCAGTCTTTTTCAGCACATCAATCACATGATCCTCCCAGGAAGTCTCAGTTTGTCTTGAATTAAATGATGAGCCTGTCGTCACGAGATTATTTATGCTGGTTAGTCAGGACACTGGTGGTGGTGCTGACCGTGTGGTTTTGGAAATATTAACAAATCCCATTTTGCTGTGAGTGGGAGGATTTCATTAGCTGAGCATTTTGAATTGAAACGTCATGATTCTTGCTGGCGCTGCCTCCAGCTCCGTGTGCCTTCCACCAGGAACCATCCGACCACCATGTTCGTGGGTGGACGATGTCCTCGGTTGCTGCACTTGTTGCTGTTGCCTGCCCGGTGGCAGTGAAATCGTGGGAGACAGTGTGAACCTCATCACTTGCAGGTGGAAGGAAGCTTGGGGTGGGGGGGGTCACCGGAGATAGACACTGGAGATGGTGAGAGTGACAGGGGTCTGGAGCTCAGGAGCCCAGTTAAGGACTCAACCTTGACATCCTGAATATAGCATGCACTTATCCATATGCGTATACTGCTCTGCCCCGGCAGCAATGACGTCAAGTAAAGTGCAGATGAGATTGCATTTGACATAATGGGGGACAACTCGGGCGGAAAAACTTTCAAAAGAAAAAAAAAATTTCTAGCCTGAATTTTCGATAAATTCTGTAGCCTTCGTCACTAACTGCAAAGAGCTTGACCCTGGCAAACAAAAAAGAGACTTTTCAGAGAAAAAAAAATCCACTCAAATGCAGGAGATAGTTCTTCGTTGCCTTTTAAGGTACAGCAGTGACAGTGGAAATATGTTGTTTTTTTCCCACTGTGCAGCCTTGATATGTATCTGAGCTTTTGAAAGCGCAATATTGCAGAATGCTCTTAGACCAGTGCTTATGTGCATTATGTGTCGTCTGTGCAGCTGGATGAGACTTACAGCAGTGCAGTGTATTCATGTCGGTATTTTTGGCGATGCACATTAATGGTGTTATAATTATTAGTTTCTTTCATTATTGCAACAGAATGAATTCAAGGGGGGGAAAAGTTTCACTTGACAGGTAAAAAGACCTTTTTCTGAAATCATCATGCAAAACATTTTTTAAATTTGTGCTAGCCGCAGTCAGACTGTGTTTTAATGCGATTAGTTCTGCTATGTGCGGCGTTTTTAACTTGTTTCTTCCTGTTGAGAGCGCAGGTCACGAGGCCGGATCTGTGAAACCTCACATGGTGTTACAGCACAATCACCTCAATCAGGGACGCTGGGCTGAGTACAAAGAAGAAAATCAGCTCACGACCACCCAACATGGCCGCTGCCTGAATGGCCTGTGGATACTGGTAAATGACCATGTGCGTGGTCATCGGCACGGTGAGTCAGTCGGATACAGTTTGTAAGTGAGTAGGCAGCAGTCGGGTCATCTCAGCAGAACTCGACATCTCAGCAAAACAGCTCTCAAAGAGGAGCTCAATTATTTGGACCTAAAAGCACAAGCACTTTTTATTTTGGAGAAATCCGACTCTAGTGTTTTTGGTAGAATTTCCTGACATTCTGGCTCCAGCACTAAAAATCTCCTTATCACACTGTCCTTCTTGCTCTCTCTTTCTCTCCTCTCGGCTTGCCCACATGAACAGAAATGCACATATGCATGCATGCTTGCTCATGCCTGCTCTCTAGGACTAATTACTTTAAATGAAAAACGCTCTCCTCTGGGGCACCAATTTCACCCGCTGTCTGATGAGCAGAAATTACATGTCTAATGGAATGGAATAGTTGTGCAAATTGCAGAAATGAAACACACATTTTTTTTTTCATCCCGGTGCCACCGTAAATTAGATTTTAATTTAGACCACACTCACATATAATGGGGTGCAGTAAGCTTCCGTTGGCACCTTCCCTAATTGCCTGTGGCTTTCTTATTTCTGCAGGTCGCGTGCTGTATCCATTATCAACTCCACTGGCCGCCATTTTAAACATGATTCCTAGTCAGACTGGAACATAAAGTCAAGGTAGCTGCTGTTTGTGTAAGGCTGAGCCAAAGCTGATGTACCACCTGAGAGGAGAAGAGAGACCCACTGACCAGACATCCCAGAAATATTTCTCTGCCTCTGAAAAAAAACAACTCACCAACCAGGCAGAACAACCCTGCTTGGTAGAAATACTGCCCTTCTTCTGGCTGAAGATTCTCCATCTGTGCAAAATGACCTGCCAACCAGAGCAATATTGCCCCGCTCCTGGCCAAACCATCAGCCGGCCTATCCTCAGTCTCTCCCTGGTGAGTTGGCATAATGATTTTCCACCGGTGTTTTCCCTGGCTTTTCAGTCGTTTGTTTTGTCGACGCCATGTGTGATGAATTCTGCCACACCGACAGGTTGCAGTGGCAGAGACGGGGCTTTCAGCCTGGTCAGCATGGTCAACTTTTCTGGCACTCAGAGCAATTTTGCCCAGTTGGCACATCATTTTTGACTTTTGGGGCAATTTACTGATAGTGCCATAAAAACACAAAGCCACACTTACTGCAAGTGCACTCACTGCAGCATAGGATTCAAATGCCGGTTAAATAGTATCATGCATTTACTAACACATAATGACTTTAAATTTACAACCCTAGGGCGATGGGATAGTGAAGGTGGTGCAATAAATAAAAATAAATAAATCTTTTTTATGCTTGAGTCTCAGCTCAGCCCTACTGGAATACCTGCAGTCCACAGGAAGCCTGCTCTGAGTAACTGGTGAGTCAGTAAACAGTGGCCCCTACTGTGCAGAAATATTTGGCAGTCACATAAGAGCTAACGTTTTTAGTGTGAATAAGCGTCTGCACTGTCGTAACCATCAGTATCACAAACAAACACTGGGACCTTAGATTCTACTTTTTTTTTCTCTCTTATGTGGGAGAGTGGAGGAATGTTTGCTTTGCCTCCTCCATCAGAGACCATCTCAAAACATGTCAAAGTTGCAAGAGTGAAAGACAAGACAAGATGCAGCTGCTGGAGATAAAAATAAACAGAAACTGAACTTCTGTGAAGATGGTTGGCGAGAGCTTCAGAGGCGGCTTGGAGAGGTGACCTAATACCCCAGAGGTCACAGTGCCGTGGACGTGAGAAAGGGAAGAGAAAGAAAAAAAATGGGTAGTGTTTCTGTGGAAAGTTACGCAAGTCAGGGAGCAAAACTCAAATAGAAGACATAATATGTTTAAAAATGTCCCAAAATGTGCTGACTTTGTTAAAATACGTACTTTTCAATAGTCAGAGCGTTAGACTTGTCTCACTAACAATAAACCAAGTGTGAAAACTTCCACTCATTCATACATTTGCCCATTTTATGACCTGCCCCTTTACAGGATTATAAAGCGCCAGCATACCACCCAAGATTCAATTATAAATAAAAAAATGTGTTTATCCAGTTTTAGTATGCTTCTGCTGCATCCTGCTGGTATGTAGATGTAAAAAAAAAGAGAAAAACTGTCATATTGTGCATGATGGAATTCTGACAGATGTCAAGATACTCCTCTGATAATGGGCCACAGGGAGGAGGTAGATACATGTTGAAAAAAAGCAATAAGAACAGTATCAATATATCTCCAGGCCCCTGTTCTCCTTAACGTGAAGCATATTTAGAGGTAAAATGTCCCTATAATTAACTGGCTTTGGATGTAAACATGCTGAAAGTTAGCTTAAAAAGTTTGTATGTGACAGAAGGTGAAATAAAGTTAAAACTGCTCGGTGTTGGAGGCATTGATGACAAGTTTCTCTGTAAAAAAAAAAAAAAAGACAGTAAAAGACTTGAGTTTGACTCAGTAGCAGCAGCTTCTGCATAAACCAGAGCATAAGTTAATGTTTTCTACCATGTACTATTCACCTTTATTCATTATTCATATTTTACAGCAAATTACATAACTGTCTGCTTCCAATGCTCCCGCTTTACCCGACCAAAAAAACTACTCTGTGAGATAATATTCAAAGCTTAACTCTCAAAATAATTCACCATCATCATAAGAATTCATCCTGGAACAAGGGATTATACCGCAGCTTACTCTACAGGGATTTTTTTTTTCTTTTTTGGGGGGGGAAAGCTATAAAAATGGCACAAAGTTCTCTGAAAGGAGGAATTAGCACGGGGCACTATTCACACTGATGCATCAGTCAACTCCTGGTGATCACCAGGGTTCAAATGTGCAATAAGAGCTACTGAAGTTATGGCTCGTGTCAGTTTTACATAACCGCTCAGGGAAGTTTAGGCAGCGGACAATAAAACTGGGCTCTTTCTGCTTCACTTGCTGAAGAGGAGTTTCCCATGGGCTTTAACATGAGAGTTTTACTTCTCGAGATACCCACACTGCCTGTTATAGTCCAATTAACCTGTACCCCCTCGCCTGCTCCCACAATTTCCCCAGCACCCAGAAAAAGTGCCGGCATTTTCCGAGATACGGCGTTTGCAGAGTGAACGGTAATGCTGCTCTAAACTGGGTGGTCAGGGCACAAAAGAAGAAATGCATTACATTCACCAATATAGCGTGCAGTGTGCTGCATGGAGAATTACCTGCAATAAATAAAAGCGGAGGCAGGAGAGGAAGAGATAAAGTGAGCGGGTAAAAATAGAGGGATGTGCCCACCATTTGCAGATTTGTTGTGTGAAATAGCTGGCCATTATCTGGACAGCCAGGAAGGTTTAGCACAGTATGAGGAATGCTAAGGTGTGTCCCAGGGTGTTATTAACAGATAAAACTGCTGGTTCATTAAATGCATATGCAGTGCCATGCATTTACTATGCCAGTATTGATCGTCAGGACATCGCCACGCACCTCCCTGCTCACCGGACTTCTGACACACTCCATCCATCACGCCACCTACCTCCGCCATATTTATAGAATTTTAATTAGTTCTGAGCTCAAGCCAACATCATTAGCTTTTCTCTCCCTTTTTCTACCAGCAAACAGCCATGCATGGTAATAATGGTGTTCTCAGAGAGAAGCAGTGGGTACTTATATCAAGGACACAGCAAGACAGAGAGAGGGGAGAGAGAAAGCGCAGGACAAAAGGTTGACAGTTTAAAATGACAATGAAAAATGGAAGCAGCGGGGAAAAAAAGCAGCAGAACATGTGGAATGCAGGCAGTAATGTCACCTTGGAATAATTTCAGTATGATTAAATGAATTGCCTCAGTCAGTCTTTTGTGATGACAGTATCTGAAAACAGTCGATACAAATGAATCAATCGCAAGTGTAAGTGGGTTTTAAGTTTCAGTCTCTCCAACATGTCCTGATTTTTGGCCACGTTTTGTGATGTTTTTGACGACAAACCATTCTCTGCAATTTTTTGGCCATGTGTGAGGGAGTAGTATACTATGACCTTTTTAGCCAATATTGACGACATACTATACAACAACATTTTTTTTTGTCATTTAAGACAACAGACTATACTATGACATTCTGGCTCGTAGTCTACTATTTCATTTCTTTCTGTGATTTTGACAACATATATTAAGTTTTTCCCGGGGTATTTTTGACAACATGCTACTCTATGAAGTTTTTTGATCATTTCTGTAGACATGCTACATACTACGTCTTTTTTCAGTGTCATAGTGCACATTGTTGTCGAAAATTTTTAAATAATGTCAAAAACTGCCAAAAAACCTCATAGTATACTACGTCATTGAAAATTTCACAAAGCATACATTTTTCACAAAAATGTCAAAAATAGGCTAAACACGTCATAGTATAGTATGTCGTTGAAAAATTCACAAAAAACATCAAAAATTGGCCAAAGATGTCATAGCATGTGCGTATTTGCATTTATAGATGTGTGTATGCGTGTGTGTATACATGTGTATACGTATGTATGCAAGATCTTCTTTCTTTCTTTCTTTGATTTTATTTTTTCCTAACCCACTAATATTCAACCTGCTCTCTTCAATATCAAGCAGTAGCACAGTCTAGAGGCAACAGAGAAACACAGGAACACACTGGGGACAAAGAGATCCAAGGTAAAATATAACAAGACAAAAACAAAGGCAATAACAAGGAGAGACTGGATAATGTACAGCTGGGAAGTGAATACTCTGGAAGTGGTGAGTTGACCGGTCTATTTATGGCCAGGTAGAGGAGTAGATTGAAATCAGGTGTGTCTCGTTTGATTGAAATCAGGTGTGTCTCGTTTGATTGAAATCAGGTGTGTCTCGTCTGCTGCCGCAGGAGAATTGCCTCAGATTTTTACATTGCCTCAGATTTTTACATTTTATATATCATTACTAATGGTGATAAAACTATTTTAAGGCATTTGAGCCTTACCTTTTTGCAGTTTTTTGGCCCATCAAGTAATTATGTTTTATGGCATTTAATCATGGTAATATCATTATTAATGGTGAATAAAAGCTATTTTAAGACATTTGCATGCATTTTTATCAAATTTTGTGATTCTTAATTTTTTTTGTTTTTTGACATTTTCCTCTCCGTGGACCATCATTGGACTTCTGTGTTAGTCACAGTCTGGCCATTAAAAACACCATGTTCAAGCATAAGGATGTTAACAAATGCACCAAGCACTTGGACTCCTTAGGCCGACGGTCGATGATCGACTTCGTAGTCGTATGAGCCGTTTTGAGGCAATATGTTTTCGACAGTCGAGTGCCTCACCCCAACTCACACTGTGGCTGGGGTGAGGAAAGTCTGGGTGTCCCTGCTGAGACTGCTGCCCCCGCAACCCGGACCCAGATGAGCGATAGACGACAAGACAAGACATTTTCCACAAAAACGTAAGGCTACAGTCTTATGTTTTTGGCAGTTTATTGTCCTATCAAGAAATGACCTTTTCTGGCATTTAATCACGGTAATATCATTACTAATGGTGAATAAAAGATATTTTAAGGCATTTGAACGCATTGTTATCACATTTTATGATTATGAATTTGGGCTGTCAAGAAATTATGTTTTCTGGCATTTAATCATGGTGATAACATTACTAATGGTGAATAAAAGCTATTTTAAGGCATTTGAATGTATGTTTATCAAATTTTGGACTTTTTAACAAAAACGTAAGGTTATAGTCTTAGTCTCATTTTTGGCAGTTTGTTGGCCTACCAAGAAATGACATTTTCTGGTATTTAATCATGGTAATATCATTACTAATTGTGCATAAATGCTATTTAAAGCATTTTAATGCAGGTATAGCAAATTTTATTTATTTTTTATACAAAAACGTAAGGCTATACTAATGGGCTCACCAACCTTGGGAAGGGCCGAGGGGGTCGGTTGCAATGTGAGCTGGGTGTTGGCCGAAGGCGGGGACTTTGGCGGTCGGATCTTTGGATACAGAAGCCAGCTCTAGGGACGTGGAATGACGGGGAAGGAGCCTAAGTTGGTGGACGAGCTCGAGAGGTTCCAACAAGATATAATCGGCCTCACCTCGACACATGGCTTGGGCTCCAGAACCAGAGGGGTTGGACTCTCTTCTAGTCTGGAGCTGCCCCCGGTGGGAGATGCCAAGCAGGTGTGGGCATACTTATTGCCCCCCTTGGCCCCGCTTGGCACCTGCAGATTGGGGTTTACCCCGGTAGATGAGAGGTTAACCTCCCTCCGGCTTCGAGTGCGGGGAAGGGTCCCGACTGTTGTTTGTGCTTATGCACCGAACAGCAGCTCAGAGTACCCACCCTTTTTGGAGTCCTAGAGAGTGTTCCTTCTGGAGACTCCCTTGTTCTGCTGGAGGACTTCAGTGCCAATGTGGGCAAAGAAAGTGATACCTGGAAGGGCGTGACTAGAAGGAACGCCCCCCACCCCCCAATCTGAACCCCAGTGGTGTTCTGTTATTGGACTTCTGTGCTCACCATGGATTGTTCATAACAAACGCCATGTTCAGACATAAGGGTGTTCATATGTGCACTTAGCCCGCAGTTTGATGATCAATTTTGTGGTTGTGTCGTCGGACTTGCGGCAGTATTTCTTGGACACTTGGGTGAAGAGAGGGGCGCAGCTGTCAACTGATCACCATCTCTTGGTGAGTTGGCTTTGATGGTGGGGGAGGATACCGGTCAGACCTGGCAGGCCCAAACACATTCTGAGGGTCTGCTGGGAACGCCTAGCTGAGTCCCCTGTCAGAAAAATCTCTACTCCCACCTCCGACAGAACTTCAACCACGGAACATGGCCCACTCGGACTCTGTGTCCCCTGCCTCCATTGTCGAGGCAGCTGACTGAAGCTGTGGCCGGTGACTGTCGTGGTGGTAATCCTCAAACCCGTTGGTGGACACCAGGGATGAGGGATGCCATCAGGCCTTTTTGGCTAGTGGGACTCCGGTGGCAGCAAATAGGTATCGAGGCGGAATGCAGCTTCGGTGGTTGCGGAGGTAAAAACTAGAGCGTGAGAGTAGTTCAGTGAGGCCATGGAAATTGGCTTCCACATGATTCGAGGAAATTCTGGTCCACCATCCTGCACCTCAGAGGGGGAAAGCAGTGCGCCATTAACACTGTGTATGGTGTGGATGGCGTGCTGCTGACCTCCACTCGGGACGTTGTGGGTCGCTGGGGGGGAGTACTTTGAAGACCTCCTCAATCCCACCACCACGCTTTCTTATGAGGAAGCAGAGTCTGGAGACTCGGGGGCAGGCTCTCCTATCTCTGGGGCTGAGGTTGCCGAGGTGGTCAAAAAACTCCTCAGTGGCAGGGCCCCGGGGATGGACAAGATCCGCCTAGGGTATCTTAAGGCTCTGGATATTATGAGATTGTCTTAATTGACATGTCTCTGCAACATTGCGTGGACATTGGGGGCAGTGCCTCTGGATTGGCAGACCGGGGTGGTGGTCCCCCTCTTTAAAATGGGGGACTGGTGGGTGCGTTCCAACTACAGGGGGATCACACTCCTCAGCCTCCCTGGTAAGGTCTGTTCAGGGATCCTGGAGAGGAGGGTCCACCGGATATGGGTATGTAGGATGTATGTAAGAATTCATAATCATAAAATTTAATAAATGCCTTAAAATAGATTTTATTCACATATAGTAATAATATTACCATGATTAAATGACAGAAAACATCTTTTCTTGACAGCCCAAATTCATAATCATAAGTTTTGATAAAAATGCGTTCAAATGCCTTAAAATAGTTTTTATTCATCGTTAGTAATTATATTACCAAGATAAAATGTCAGAAAACGTCATCATGAAGAATTCATTATCAAAATTTTTTATAAACATGCATTCAAATGCCTTAATCATGGTAATATCATTACTAATGGTGAATAAAAGCTATTTTAAGGCATTTGAACGCATTTTTATGATTATGAATTTGGGCTGTCAAGAAATTATGTTTTCTGTCATTTACTCGTGATAGTATCATTACTACTGGTGAATAAATTAAATCTAATAGAATTTGAATGCATTTTTGTCAAGTTTATGGTTATGAATTCTTTACGTTTTTGGACATTTTCGACAGGCAGTTTTTCGACAAAAAGGTCAAAAACAATGAAAAAACTATTTTTTTAAAAAAACATCAAAAATCGTCCAAAAACATCAAGGTATCCCCTTGATGTTTCTTTAGCAAAAAAAATTGTCAAAGCGTCAAAAATTGCTGAATCTGCATTCACACAAACTCGGGACAAGGTGGAAGAGTCATATCCACACCAGCCCATTACAATGCAGCGGTGCCTCAGCAGCGATAAAGTAAAGTGGCTTCATGCTAAGCCACTGAGATACTGTAGTGTAATCAATCAGCCTCTAGAAATGTAGGAGAGAGGCCTACAAAGTAGTGCAGACAAATAGTGATGAAAAACTTGAATAATAGTTTATTAATGCATACTTAAAGCACAAGGTGTTTTAGGTTCCATCTTCAAAAAATTGATATGACTCAGACACAGGAACAGTCATGAGAGCACACTCACTGCATAAATGTGTTGTACTGATTTTGCTTTCAGCTGGGTTGGAGAGGCACTTTCCAGCAGCCTCTCTGTATATTCATTCTGATCTTGTGACTCATGGGCAAGACCCTCTGGTCTGCTGGGAGATACCACTTGCAAGCACATTGACTCGTGGTCGCACACACACGGTATCACACAATACTCAGTTAACAGTGACCTAATTAAGCCTGAGGCTAGGTGTAATTACATGCAACCTTCATCTGCCCTATTCTCTATTGTTGTGGCTACTTGCTGCCTATGGACTGAGTCGCTGTGTGCCTGTCGTGCAGTCGTCTAGGGACTCTGGTTTTTTTTCACTCCATTAGCTGTAGAATTCCTCAGAGAGGCAACTATCTTTTATAAATTTCTAAAGAGATATTCAGGCCAGCATACTGCCTTAATAAACCATTTAGTTTCCATGGAGTTGTATATAAGATCACATTACTGCCTCTTCACTTGGTCTGATATTCAAAAATTATAAAATAATAATTGAGATGAATAATTTAGGAGGCCTTGTGTGTCTCAAGTGTGACTCCCGAGTTGCCGTGGTTGTGCATTATGTGCCCTTCTAATTAAACACGCTGAAATATCGTATTTGGCAATATAAAGGTATAAACCGCAGGTCTAAAAGCAAAAGTGTGATTTTTAAAACATGCTTGGAGCTAGGCAGTGGAGCTCGACAAGGCTTTATCTATTTTCTGCTGGCAGCAGGCTTGGCCATTAGTTCCCAGGTTATTAATGGAAAATGTTTTACCTCATAAATATACTGCCCACAACTGGGAATATATGTAATGTTGTTGTTTTTTTTCATAACCCTCCAGCTATATTAATAGAAGCGGTTCTTGCTGTTATGTCGATGATAAACAAGCTTTACCTTTTTCGGTGAGCCAAAATGTCAAGAAGACTGTTTCTAAAATGGTTTTCTTCAGGTCTAAATTGTTAGGACTTTTTAACAGTAATCTAAATATAGATTATGTCTTCAAAGCATATTTAGCTTCAGTTATGTTGTGGACTTTTGCTCGGACAGACATATTTCATAGCTTTGAAATGAATTTGCTTGCTTTGTTATAACAACGACTTGGATTCCTCATTTTAAACCCTCATGTTAAATCCTGAAAGATCCCAAAGTGGCCAGAGATGCAACAGATTTAAAGCTAAAATCACACACAACTCTAGAATGCAAGGTGGCATACTAACTAGTGTCATAAACACGAGGAGGTGTAACTGTATTCTTTAACTTTTATCTCTCTCCCATCTTTAACTTGTAACACTGTTTAAAATGCACCTGCAGCAAAGGCTTCTAATTCTAATCGTGCCTTCAATCATCTAGCAACAATAGCTCCATTAATGCCTTCCATGAAAGGAGGTCTAAATCAGGGTGAGGTGATCTATATGACTTATAGAAGTAGCGATGGAGGTCACTGATAACAAATGTTATCACACAAGCTGTCATCTGTGGCAGCAATTTGCTGTGGGCCCCGTTGGTAATTAATCACAGCGGCATGGTATTGCATTCGTTCGATCTGGGAGGGATTCATTGCACTGGACAGTGACCCTCAAAAGGTCAAACTCCCCAGGTGTTTGTCACTCACTGAGCCCTGTATTTGCACAGTGCATCGGGGAAGTCCTTTAGTCAATACCAGTTAATCCTTATGCACATATTAAACGAGTCACTGCCAAGACTGAATTTCAAATGCGTACCTCAACTATGTGTGAAAAAAAGAAATTACCACAGCTATTAAGCGTGACAGAAAATAGACTGCAAATCATAAGATAACAGAGCTGTCTTCATATGACTGTATTAAACTTAAATAATTTAACAGGACATTACAACACAGTTACAGTGGTGGTCTGCCATTATCGTACGACTAGAAACGCACTGCATGCAAATGTTGTGTTTAGTGTTTCTGGACACATTTCAGCCCACAGAGTGTGGAATTTTTAAAAGACGCGTGCAACAATTCATTCGACAGTGTTGGAATGGCTGATGATGAGGCTTTGACCTCTCGCCGGAGAGGATGAACGGTTGGAGGAAAGGAATGACTGCCAAACGTACTCCCATCGATTTCTTCTCCTCCATCATCCATTCACCTGCCACTCGCAACAGATGGAGTGATTTCTGGATCGTCAGATAGGCGATCAATGAGCGGGGAAGGGGAAGTAGGTTTGGTAAGTAGAAGACAGCGTCGGGGAAAGGGAACCTCAACCTTATTCATCTTTCCAATAGGTGGCTAAATTCACAAACCTTTCAGAGCGGCGCACCATATAGATATGTTTAAAGGCCAGTGTAGCTTTAATATAAAAACAATAAGTCAAGGCTACATACAAACATCTCTTACCTCCCACCAAACATAACAGTTGGTGAGGTGGGACAGACAGGGCGTTAGCATGCTCAGACCAAGTACGGGAGTAGGCAACCACATCATCCAAATATGCCTCACAATGTTTCACTCCAGCTAAAATGGTATGCATTAGGCGCTGGAACATGGCGGGAGCATTACGCAACCCAGATGGCATAACGGTGCATTGGAGGAAATTGTCAGGCGTAACAAAAGCAGAGATATCTGAAGCATGTGATGTCAGAGGACCTTGCTGGTATCCTTTTAACAGGTCCAGCTTTGTAACAAACGCGACTGAGCCTACTCTATCGATACAATCCTCCATCCTATGGAGAGCAAACGAGTCGGGTTTTGTGATGGCATTAACTTTTCTGTAATCATTACAGCAGTGAGGAGTGTTGTCAGAAAAGCAGCAAATTGTTCTCGATCAAATTAATAATATCTGCGCGAGCGGCATCTGACAGATGTGACAGGAAAGACTCTCAATTACTCAACACTTCGGAGTTCATTAATTGAGCAATGGGCATCGGAGCACTTTTTTCCACTAACCTGTCATCAGCAGGACGATACTGAGGAGGATCAGCAGCAGCACTCAATGGGACCACCGACGCAGCTGGAGAGGGATGAGGGGCGCTCTCTCTGGAAAAGTAACATTTCAGCATGTTAATATGACACAGTCTGGATTTCCTTTTCCTGTCTGGAGTTTGGACCACATAGTCCGTGTCACTAATTCATCGTTCCATCAAATATGGGCCAGATAACTGGGCATATAGATTGGATCCAGGTAGCGGGGGCAGTACCAGAACTCAATCACCACGCTCAAAAGCACTAAGCACAGACTTTTTGTCATAACAACATTTGATTTTACTCTGGGCCTGGGACAGGTTTTCAAAGGCCGTCTGACATGTATTGTGGAGACGCTCAGGGGACCACGCATGGTGTGACCAAACACCAAATCACTGGGACTGAAACTGTTATCACCCTCAGTACTTCGAGGAGCTAAACAGGAAAGCTCACTCCCATCTAAGGTGGTCATGAATTAATCTGACAAATCCACAGTTTCCTCAAATTTACAAGCCGGCGCGTGACACAACTTCCCTCTCCCTAAATCCTTACAGAGAATGATTGAAACACCACTAATAGGGAAACGAGGATGCACAGCTTCCTTAACACGCCCAGTCACGAGAGGTGAATGCAAATGCACCTCTGTTTTGGTTAACAGGCAGTGGGGTGGAGACGGTATACGCTCCAGCTCAAGAGCCCTCAAACAGAGATGCATAGCTTGCACCTCAAGCTCCTTATTTCAGGTTTACACCTCCTTTACCCGGAGGGCTAGACAAAGACCCTCTGTGGACATGTTACCAACTGTATGACCAGAGGCTGGCTCATGCTCCATAATAGCGAGCACGTCAGCAACCTCCGTCACCTTGGCACGGGTCACTGATGCGGCTGCCTCTGACTCCTTTACAGCAGCTATACCGGGTAACACACCTTTCTCCAGCAACTTTTCCCACAAAGCATGTCTCAACTCTGCTTTTCAGGCACCGTAGAACACTCTCACATCATAGCAATTAGCCAGAATTAACAAATCTGCTTTTCTGCATTTCTCAATTTTTTTCCCCAGGAAGGACTGTTTACAAAATCATCCAACCAAAACTCCATTGTTTCCCCACATACACACACAAAAACTGCCAACCAGAACAAACTATCTACCAGCCTTACCACAAAACAACAGCCCCATATTCATGATACACAACACAGCTAGGAGCCCTGTGACGTAACATGAAAAACATGTGCAGCCTCCATCTTCCCCAAGGCCCAACCAGCCACCAAAACTGATTTCAATAACGTGTTTATTTACAAAATAATATGAAAGTGAAATACAAGAATAAAATAAGATTACCTTCAGGGTGGGTCACGTCCAAAATAACAACCAAACAAACTGAACTAGGAGTTAACCAAGGTAACGTATCCAAGAAACAAAAAGAAACAAAATAACAAAGGCTAACCTCCCTAAGTAACAGAAACAGGAGAAAAGAGAAGAACAAAAGGGGCAGTTCACCCCTACACTGCAACAAAGGTTAACTAAAACCAGAAAGTGGATGGTTGGAAAGAAGGAAAACAACAATGACCTGTGACATCGTCCCGCCGCCATCTTGGTTAGTCTTATAGCATCTGGTCCGTAGCCAGCCAATCCCAGGCCAGCCTGAAAACCAGTCCACCAATCAGTATGAGGCAGGCACTCCGGAGCTGGCACACAAGCATTTGCATGTATGATGACAAAATAAAAAGAAACACTTATTACAAATTAAACAACATCCTGTCGTAGCAGCATGTTGAGTGCAAATTTTTATTGTGTCCATCCTAGGGTTTTCCCACAATTAGCTCCGCCATGCTCTGATTGCTGTTGCCTACACTGTCTCTGTTGCTATGGTTGCATCCCTCTTCAACTCTGGCAAACTTGCTGGTTGATGTAAAAAGCCACTACTGTGGGAGCAGTGGTCGCCATAGACACCGGAGTTAAAGCACTAGTGTATGGTAATAACATACAGACAGAGATACCTGCAGCTTGTTCAGCATTCTGTGTGAGCTCGGAAGGGGGCTCGGATTTAACAGATGCTCGTTGATACGTAGCAGTACAACACTCGAGCTTTAGATACACAACAAAGTGGCCGCACGGACTGAGTAACAGATTTACTGCCGTGCAGTGTCGGATTGTTGTGCCACCAATGTGCATGCATTTATTCAGAGCTAATGAGGCTGTATTCTTATGTGACCCCTTACACAAGCAGTGTGTGCATCTTTTACATATCCAAGGCTCACCAGTCATCCACAGGGACTGATACACATCTCTGCTTTGCCATGTTATTTGTGGGAAACAGAATGAGCACGTAGCTGTCCAAAAATACATTCAGAAGCGATGTGTACATCGAGTCTTATTTGACTTGTTCTGGCTGTTTACTTAGCGGCTTACAAAACGTCCAGCTACCCTTATCAATATGCAAATGTTATGTGACGGCCATAGAGCTCAGAGGATTGAGTGGGCTGAGATTCCGGTTGCACGCCGCATGTCTGCAGGTTCATCCTGTTTTGACACTGTAGGTGTCAAAACATTCCCCAAAGTCAAATGTGCAGCGGGCCAATTAAATTCCACACTAAGACTGTGTGCTTATCAGGGCGTGACCCTAGTGTGAGACTGTAGTCTGCTGAAGACCCAGCCAGTGGACTGGAAGTGAGGCGAAAGCAGCAGCTCCAGCAGAAGGTGGTCTGATCAGGCTTTATAGCCGCTCGCCACAGGGGTTGCACGCCGAGAGTGGGCCTCCATCTCCGCTCCGACTTAATGACCAGCATCACTTTCCCCAAATCAGCTCACAAACACCCTCACGAAAACCCTCCTCCCTCTTTGTGTGTGCGTGCCAGGCAATGTTGTTCATGCTCTTAATCTACCTGTTTACTCCCCCCACCCACCCACCCCCCACTGCTCCACAGTGTGTCTAACCCCATCGATCACTGTCTCTCACACTCTGCTGCTCTTTGCATGTTCACCTGTTAAAATGTAGTGAAACGTGATGGCAGGGGTTTTTGCAGCGGACTCAAATTAAAAAATAAAAAAAAACACAAATAAAAAACATATTCCGGTTACCTCTTTTCTGCTCTAGGTGTTAACGTGGTGCTCCTGACGGGCCCCTGTTTTGTTTCGTTTTGTGTTGGTTTGTTGTTCATTAAAGCGATGATGGCGCGCTGGGCTCTGACAGTACAGTACAGTACAGCGGCTGCAGAGGGGGACTTCAGCCTGACTTGAGACAAGCTGTGAATTTCCCCGCAGAAAGTTGTTCCGAGCCACAGCACTCACACCCAGAGTGTGATGTGTGGCCTAAGCCGGAGCTGAGCGGTACATGATGAACAGTAATGAACAGGAACCCCACTATGGGACTTTTTGCTCGCTGTGCGTCTGCTGCGGCAGCCTGAC
This sequence comes from Trinectes maculatus, assembly GCA_016785345.1. NCBI lineage: Eukaryota > Metazoa > Chordata > Actinopteri > Pleuronectiformes > Achiridae > Trinectes > Trinectes maculatus. The sequence continues at coordinate 453,498 of JAFBJQ010000487.1, read as the reverse complement.
TCCTAGACTACTGCACGTCAGCACTTCTGTACCACTGAGACAAACAGGAGTAGATATCTGGACCACGCACCTAAACAGTCTGTTGATGCGGTTCAGAGGTGCGACTGCAGAGATGAATGGCCTCTCTGGTGGTCAACCTCAATTCACTCACTTACACATTCACTCAATACAGAGATGAGTCTGAGGATCCGCTCCCCTCTGACTGTGGTGGACTCTTAATGGTGATGCACATGTTTGACCAGTGCAACAGAAGCTTTACTGTCTCATCAGGCCAAATAATATTTAAGTCAAGCTTTCATCTTATTATGCTTCTATGTTGCCTTTATATCTTCTCTGTACTGTTTTTTTTTTTGGTTGGAAATATGTGGTCAACACCAAAGTAGTTTCTCGTGATTGTGACTCGAAGTCATTTTCTCAGTGAGCCTGTCCTCTCGTTTCGTGCTTTTATCATGCGCGTCGCTCCCCAGCCTGCGTGTCCACTTCATGCTTCAAAGCAAAAGGCTTCTGTTCCGTCACGTCCGCGTGGAGCTGTCGTCTAAATCCAGGGAGAACAGTGACATATTCATTCGAGCAACATTCATAAGAGTCAGTCCTCGCGTTAGCCTTGTGTAGACATAAAGGCATCTATGATGAGTGTGTGTTGGAGAAAGCTCAAAATCATAAAAATGAAAAACCATATCCATTGGCTATTTGACCATATTCAAACTGTCTGTGGATACTAATTTATAATATTAATTTAAAAAGATCATTACGTCTTTTGCCTGTTTATTGACTGTTACCTTTTTGTCCTTTTTGTCTAATTAAAAACCCAGATGTCACATTGCGCCTTTCAACCGCTAAACAGATTAATCTAATTAGCGTGTGGGATGCACATTTCAACAGAGTGTGAGTAACATGGACGGCAACTTCAGAAAGAAACGTAATAGGTCTTAGCGTATGTGAAGTTTAAAGGTACATCGCATTCTGCCAAATGGTTCTATAGGAGGTGGGCGTTAGGACAGAAGAACTGTACATGTATTTGTATCCGCCACATAATAGCTCTTAATTACATTCTTTATTTAGTATCAGTTGATGTGGTTGCCAGAAATTCCGTATACAGCTCATGGCAGTAGGCTTCAAATTCAAGCCATTTGAATGACAAAAGCATTATGTAATCCTTCTTTGAAGTGTGATTTAATTGTGATGAGGTGTCAAATGCTATAATCTTCCAGAGACAGTTGGTTAGAAAGTCTTTTAAATAGTCTATTATTCCTCTCGGCAGTATCAGGTGGTGGCCAGCTCCAATCTGACTGTGCTCATAATGAGCATGGAGGTGCAATGGGAGGCCTGATCTTGTTAGGTATCGTGACACCACATATCAGTGAGGGAGGGAGCACGTGACAGCCGTACAGTCGGCCATATGCCACATCCAGGCAGGATGAGGCCCCTGTCACTGCTCGTCACATCACTTCACTTTAACTACGCCGCCGTGGCGTCACAGCTTAATTCAAGTGATTCCGCTTGTTTTGTTCCACATGTGACAGACAGAGAATGTGCCTCGACTGAAATCAGCCACATTCAGTAAATGTTCCCCCACTCAGCCAGCAACCACAGCAGGCGTCAGAGACCCAGATGAGAGGTGAAAGTGTGACACCTAGTGTCAGTATCCATAACACCAGCTGGAGTCTGGCGGGGGGCCCTCCCAAGAGGAAAGTGCAAGTTAAACCACACATGATTAGTGACATGAAAATCATTTGACACAATATGTAATTGCGCCGCCTCTTCATGCGCGCGGCACAATAAATTCAGTGAGGCCTGTTGCGTCCCGTAACGCACGCTGTCAGCGTTTAAATTATGCACAAACCAACCTAAATTCCATATATACATGACCTGGTTCTGCGCTTTCCCCAAGACACACTGTGAGGAAATTACTTTGTCATGTGCATTGATAGCAACTAAAATATCTCGCACATGCCACTTAAAGCTGTAAATCCCGGGGCCAAGTCAACAGGGGGCTAAGAAGTTTCTGAGATCCAACGTTCTTGGCAGCTGAAGGCAGCAACCACTCCAAATTGAGCCGAGTGTCCTCAGACACTCCGGTGGAGGGTGGAAACACCCTATCTGGAGAGATTGTTTTCACAGTATGCAGAAAACTAATTACAAGCAATACATTAATTTCACGCTACTGCTTTGGAATTAATTGCATCTCTGCAGAAGTGACTGGAAGTGATGGCTCAAGCCACTCTGACAAGGGTGGACACACTAAGTGGCCCATTGAATCATGTGTCGTGCCATTGCTTTACATGGGGATGCACTTGATAATCCCTTAAGAAATTATCCAAAAATTCGAGTTTCTTGTCATTTTAATTGCCGCTATTTTGGTCTTGCAGCTCCCATGGCGCACACCATATGTTAGGACAGCTGAGCGTGTTGTTTTGCCTGGTACGCCTTTACAGAAGTGGTTCTTCTAACAGACGTGGAAACGTGCCATCCCATGAATGAAAAAAAAAAGTAAGGTCGAACGAGGCGTTGCATCACAGAAAATCTGCTACTGCTATGTTAAAGCTCCTTCCCCGCTCGTTCTCATTTTGACTTTGCCTGATACATTTCACACTCTCTGAATGGGGAGGGCCTGTAAACACACTGTGTCAAACCAGTTTCACTGTTCGAGTAACATCTACCCCCGACAACCCAATGCAGATGATGACCTCCTCCTCTATCTCCACAATGTTACACGGCTGGTTCATGCTTAAAAAGTGACCTAATACAGTGTTACTCATTGCAGCTCTACGTGGCACATTTCTACAATATACAGACGCTACTACCTCTGTCCAGAGTTTTAACTAAATATTGGTGATATTGTTTACAGATAGATAGATAGATAGATAGATAGATAGATAGATAGATAGATAGATAGATAGATAGATAGATAGATAGATAGATAGATAGATAGATTTAGATAGTTGGTTTTCGATAGTCGCTTATTTTCATTATTTTGAGTTATATGACTTTTCATGATTCTCCTTAATTGGCCCCAGTGGGATTTGGAGCAAAAACCCTTGATGTTCACATCACGTTCTCCTATCCCTCTACACTTGTGACAGTATCACTGTAATCTGTGCAGATAATATTGTTGTAGTTTTAACAAGATTCCAGTGTTTCATCATAGCGTGGGACCGGTTTCATTCCAAGATTTAATTTTCCCCCCGCCATTTCCTCCTCTCTGCTGTCATCTTTGATACTCGTCACCACAATCACATGACAGATGGTCCTCTCTGGACCCCATAATTATATTTCCAGCTTCAGATTCATAATTTGTCGTGTTGATGCATGGTTTGCATGTCATAATTGAAAATCTGTGAATTGTTTACTGCACCAGTGCTAGTTCACAATAAAATATTTTCTACAAATTAATAAATGATAAAATGCAGTGTAATGATAATGAGCCACTCACTGGTGATTGCATCATGAGATTTTAAGAGCAGATCAATTATTGTTTCGATAAATTTCATTGCAACTGGTACTGTACCGCTGGCACTGACAGGACTGGATATTTATGGAACAGGGGAAAAACATGACAATGTCCAAAAGGCAGGAGCTAGATATAAGCTTGGGGGTGAAGAGTAGGTGTAACATTGTGTCCTTTGTATTGTGCAAGCTCAGAGTGCCACACCTTGTAAATCATTCACCAGAGTACACAAAGACACTGAGCACACCAAACAACTTCTGCTCTGAAATACTGGTCGCTGCCAGAGTTCAGGGACAAAACAGCACAATGAAGCTTTTTATACAGAAGGAAAACATGCTGTAACCAGAGATGAGAACATTTAGTGCATATAGTGGCTGATTTACTGCACTGCTCAATACAAAACAGTAATTACCAAAATCTCTTTACTTTTTTCTTTTACTTTGTATAAAACTAAATAGGGTATGATAGAAATTCACCAAGAAACACATTCTTTAATTATAATGCACAACGCCACATTTTAACAGCTGAATACAGAACAGCAGATTCACTTTTATCAGGTTCAAGAAACTTTTGTTTGTCTCTGTTTGCAGAAAGTTAGAGGCAATCAGTAACACCTCACTCCTCCCATTCACGCCCTTTTGCTGACGTATCCTGGATCATTGTCAAAATGTTTCAATCACTCCAGTGACAGTGAAGTCTGAGACTACACCCAGCTGAACAACCGAGCTGCTCTGGAATGTGTTTGCAAGGATAATTACTGTACTATTTGAAAAACAGCAGATGACGGTTAGCATTATTGAGTATCAATTAGACAGAATAGAAGAGTCATTATAAATGAACTATTTTCTTGCTATATATTAATAAGTGCACTTATTTCATTTAGGTATTTATTTTTTCTTTAAAAAATATAGTAAAACTATCAAATTTAGCAAAAAGGAGCCACACCTATGCAACACTGCATTATGTACGTAAAGCACCATTTTTTATAAAACCCCAAATACCCAAAACTTTAATTACTAATTAAAACGAAAAGCCTGCAGCCCTTTACTGAACGTATCAATACAACAAACAAACTTCATGACCTCCAAGATGCAAGCAATGGGTTAATACACACTAATACACAACATTTGTGTATTGAGTACTGAGTATGTACATCATGATTTTCAGTGCAAAAGACTTTTTACCAAAAAACTAAGAAACGAAAACAGTTGAAACAAAAAGCAAAAGCAGAGCCATGTGTGCAAACACTGATGCCTCCTGCTTGTTCTTTTTCTCAATTATGTTCAGGGGCATATCGAGCTTTCAGATCCCAGGCCTCTCCACAAGCTGAACAGTGAAAGGTAAACACTATTGCTTCAGCCCCATTGTTCATGTCTTTGTGCAGACGTCTGCAAGGGTTTTGAACTTCGGTCCAAGCGTGTTAAGGAAGTCGAGGTTATCCATCTCGTCGAAGTTACTGCAGCATCCCACAGAGCCAGCTGCAGAGCCCATCCCCTCATACCCGTAGTTTTTGATGTAGTCATCTGCGTAACGTCCATCTTCCTCTGTCCCCAGAAAGGCCAGTTTCTGCAAGCAAAGTGGAAGGGAGAGTGGGCATGTTATTGCTCTGAGCAAACTAAGCCTGGCTGATGTGAGGGGAGATACTATAATATGTGACAATAAAAAGGCTGCTCAGGATATGAGTGGGAGTCAGATATTACATTGAGAACAAACAATTCACAGACAAACTGCAGAAATGCTATTTCTCACCAAGAAGTTGAGACTTATTAAAGTTTACAGAGGATACTATCATGGCTAAATGAACAAGATTATATTACACAGGCAAGCTACCTAAGCTCTCACGGGTAACTTTATTAAACCTTACGGGTGGATGAGTCATAGAATTCTGCCTCTTTCACTTTTTGTACCAACAAAGACAGAAAGACAACCGACAGATTTTGGTTGAATTATTTGAATATTAAAAATATTAACCTATCTTTCACTGAGAAAGAACATACAACATAGAACATAGCAATTACCTGGTGCAGAAAGCGACTGTTTGCTTGCCAGGTTTGAAGAGTTGAGTCTTGGACGAGGTGTCTGTTGTCAAAGCCCACGCCACTGCCCACAAACTGGCTCCCAAACGCACCGCCAAACTGATCGTACTGGCTAGAGTTGAAATCCTTGTATATGTAATTGTCGTGTAAGCTATGGCCTCCAAGCGTGCCAGTGCCCTTGATCCCTGTATTTAGCAAAGAATCCTTAATGGTGCCCTTTGTTATGTCGTCCTGTACATATGTGGGAACAGCGATGAGACTGGCATCCTGTTAAGTAAAACAACAAAGAAGGAAACAATCAGGCAGCGATTCCATAATGTGAATGAAAGATTCGGAACAAGTTCAGATAAAAGTAAGGTTTCTTAAACAGGATATATTTTTATGCTTTCATTACTATATTCTCACCACTTCATCCCCTTTTCCCTCAGTGTTGGATTTAAGCAGGATTCCACCACTGTCTGCTGTGTCTTCAAATTCCATCTTCTCTCTCTTTGTCACACAAAAGAAGGCGAGAAGTAAACCTGTGATAACGCAGCAAGAAAGTGCTGATTTAAAAAACGCCCCATGTGTGAAAGGCAACAAGGAAGTTAGTTTAATGGCAGTGAGCAAAAAACACTGCATAATTCGGCATTGCTTCTCTGTCACCCTTCCTGCACTTTTACACAGGCATGCACACGAATATCATGTTTCATAATATGCATAATGCAGCCCAAACAATTCTGCTTGTGAGCACGTAGCAGTGGGGTACTCACAGAGCAGTAGGAGGAGGAGAAGAGGTAAGAGCAAAGCCAGCCAGCCCAGTGCCCCTAATGACGTAGACCTGTCCTTAGCCAGGCAGACTCCATTCCTGCACTGGCAGATTTTTACAGTCACTGTCTGTGTTTTGCCTGAGCCCTGCAGATCTGTAACATCAATTGGAACATTGTAGATCCCAGTCGGAAGCTCTTTGACATGCTGCAGTGTAGCTGTTGTGTCTTAGGAGGAAAAATATGAAGGAATTAGAATTGACATGTATCACAAAACCTGTGGCAGATCCAGTGTATTTAAACAAATTATCAAACAAAATCTAAATATTAAATGAGGTAGCAAGTATTATTAATTTTCACAAAGTTAACCTTTCCAGCTACATACACAGAATTTGTACTTCAGTGTATGATACTTGACTTTTATTACTTATAACATGCAGTACTGTTACTTTTACTTTTAAATTATATGAATTATTCCACCACTGCAGATGATTTTGGTTTTAGCCTTGATCAGTTGAACGCTAAATAATAATCAGCTTAGTATCTGTCGCTGTCTCCTCAATAGGTATATAAGCAGACATTTTTCCCATCAAACAAAGAATAAATGAATAAAACAGGTACAAACACAACCACCTACCATTAAGTTTAGTCACCGACCATTTGCCATCATTGTCTTTTGGCAAGGTAAAGGTGAAAGGGGAAGAAAAGGGTGACTCGTCTTTGTCTTCAGCCACAACCAGGACTGAGCCAAACTCTTTTTCCTTATCACAAATCAGCAGTTCTTTGGTGGGGAGCAGTGGTAAGTTGTCATTGACATCCTCCACGAAAAGGATGACTGTTCCAGAACCTGTTTTAGAGCCTGAAATGTACTGGTATACATTAGTGTTCAATGAAAGACAAATCAGACGACCAAGCAGACAGATCAAACTATGTTGCCGTGGCAGAAAAAAAAGGATAGGCCTTGTCTGTCTCACTCTGGCATCACCTTGCTCTCAGTTTCCTGTTAAATTCAAGTGCTGACAAAATCCCACTTTCTAAATGATTCCAGATAATCAGTTTAGTAAAGAACTAATCACGTCACCTGCTTTAAACAGGTTTTCTCGAGTGAGACCAAGCCAATGCATATTACATGTTTTTTTCAAACAGTTCCTAGTAAGGGTAGAGTTATGAGTTATTGTTCTTAATTACCTTCTCCTGATGAAACAAACTTCATCAAATCGTGAGAACAATTTCATCTGGCGACTACAAATGTCAGGATGTGAGATGTTTACTGAACGTTTACTGATGGAACAGCATGGTGTTGAGGGCTGTTGTGACTTTATCCATCAAGCACATATACCTGAGATATAAATTATATTGTTGTATTGTTGTAACTGGACAACATCAACAAACAACTTACTAGCATCAACAGCCTTCATGGGAATATTGTATATTCCATTCTGGACAAACTGTGATTCCCTGTCGATTGTGTTTGCAACCGTCAGCTCTCCTGTATTTCTATTGACATTGATCCAGCCAGCAGGGTCTCCATCCTTGTAGTACCTGAGAGACAGTGGAAAAATACTTGTGTATTACCTGTAGATTCTTCAGTGTTAGCAGTCAAAGCCTGCCCTCTAGTGTTAAAGAGATGTAACACGTGTGGTTATGCAGCAATTACATATGTATTCAACCACAATGTACCGCAGGCTAGTATGTTTATTTAAGATGACTTTAACACATCTTACTTGATGCCAGCGCTGCTCTTTGTTTCAGGATCTACAGCTGTGTAAGTTCCTATCGCTGTGCCATTTGGTGTGTTCTCTTTGACAGTGAACCGGATGGTTGGAGCTGTGAATTCTGGACCCTCATCAACATCAGTGACAGTGATAGTCACAGGAATGGACTGCCACTTGGCCGTGCTGCCGGTCAGATCAGCCTCATTACGTGCCATAACCTCCAGGTTTATGTTTTTGTTCGCCTCATAATTTAAGGCCTGGGAAAAACACCAGAGATGGGTTGTATCAGAAATAGAAAATAGCAATTTAACAAACTCAGCTGACGCAGGCTGATCAAGCTTGGGTGTATTTCTCATGGTTTTCTTCTTCTTACACACCTTCACTACGTACAGTAGCCCCTCATTTGTTTTGGGGTCGGTATCGATCCTGAAGTCTCCATTTTCGTTTCCTTTAGTGATGACGAACTTTGAAATCCAGTTTGGTGTGTTGATCAGATCTTTGTCCTCAACAGGAATTCGAAGGCAAAGTTTATCAATGTCATTTTCTTGGACACTGGCACTGTGCTAAAAGGAGACAAAAGAGGCATTTCATAAATTAGACAACCGGTCTTTCAGCCAAAAAAGCTCAAAACTCTTGTTATGTTTTATTTTATTGTGCCTGTTATAGAGATTTAAAGTAACAGCTAACCACTTACAGAAGCTTTTGTGAAAGTTGGCGGGTTGTCATTGATATCACCCACGGTAATCGTTGCTGTTCCTGTCGTAAATCGACCATTAACTGCACCTTCCATGTCTTTGATTTGCACTGTAACCATATGCTTGTCTTTAACCTAAAGAAGAATGTGTCAAAACATTAGAAAAAGGGTAATTAACATTCCAAAATAAGGCAAGAGACCAAGTTACAACAACTCATTTCAATGATGCCTGTGTGTTAATTATCAAAACAATGATGGCTGAGATCACCTCTCTGTCCAGGGTGTTAGTTAGTGTGGTGATGACACCGGTTTGCGGATGAATTGAAAACAGGTCATAACCAGTCAAGAGAGAATACTTGATCTTGGAATGGAGCGTGTTTATATCGTCTCTGTCTGTAGCATTCACATTCCCCACCACTGACCCTGTGGTTTAAAACAAAGTAATCGAGATTATTATCATCATCAGTGAGAGGCAAACACATGAGGGTTGTTTTTTTTTATTTATTTTACACGACTCACCAACTCGGCTTTGCTCAAGCACAGTGAATTGCAGTGGGTTTGTGAATTCAGGAGTATTGTCGTTCACATCATCTACGTGTATTTCAATGTCCAAGGGTAAATCTGTCTCCTGCCCAGTTTTCTTGTCAAAGACTCTGGTCGTCAGCTGTGGGGGGAAAACGATTTTACATGATTAACACGCAAAACTCATATGGTTTCACATAAGAGTTTTTAGCAACCTAACAGTCAAATCAACATAATAAACATTATGGTTTCGCCAAATTAATGAACTATAGTATCAATTTTGACATTTTTATGGAGACAGCAATTATGAATATATAAAGTAATTGATTAATACAAAAGGTATTTCACACTCACTTTAAATTCTGGGAACTCTTCCCGATCAACTGATCTGTGTATGTACAATAATCCAGTGTCTCTGTCAAGGCTGAACAGAGACAATGGATGCTCATTGTACCCTGGTCCACTGATGGTGTAGTACACGTTGTGTACAACCTCAGAATCTGACACAATCTGCAACAGAAACCACACAAATTCATACACAAACGAGAAAACACACAGGCCACCACCAGTAAAGCGAGAGTAAAAGTACTGGGAGCCAGCTAGCGTAAGAGTTTCACCACAAAATTACCTTTTCAATTTGTTTTGGAAAAGGGCCCTGGTCATTTTCAATGATGTTGAAGGGAGGAGGGCTCCATCTTCTTTTGGAGCGCTTCAGGAACACTTGGTCTTTGGGCTTTTACATGCAAACAAAAACAAAAGATTAAAGACCATTATGGGAGCAGCACATTAACTGGTTGTAATGCACATAAGCTCCGCAGTGGTCTTCACCTTGCTCTCCTGCAGTGTACTGTGCACCAGGTAAACTTTCATCTCACTCGTTTGTCCTGTACTGTCCCGCACCCGCACATAAAATGTCCGCCGTCCCGTTCCCACGTACACATCAGCCACAGCCACTATAACTCCGTTCGCCTTTATTGTGAGACTCGGGTCCGTCTGAGTCAGCTCCATTGTTTTACTGTCGCAGTCGGCGACATCAACTAAAGACAGAAGGGGGGGGCAAAAAAGACGAGAAGGGGTGAAAAGAAAGGGGAAAACATAAAAGAAAAGGAAATAAGGTACTTAGGAAACAAGTGGTCGAGGACAAGTTATGGAGAGAGGCGGAACAAATGATCGCTAAAATACCTCTGGTGATTACATGTTCGGCCGGAATTGTTTGTGGCACAGACACGTAAAGAGAGTCCGGAATGACACACGGTTCGACACGGACCGGAACCTGAAGCAGAGTGCTCACAGTTAGTTTCAAACGCCATTTGTTTATTTATTTGTATATGGTGGACGACAACGGCGGATAAACACACCTTAACTCGCATTAAAAAAATAATAATTACATGGATTAGAAAGTGTAAAAACGTTTGAATAAAGGCTTCGGTAAAATGCATGTAAAGAGGTGACTTACCAACATAAGGCAAACGGTGAAAATTAAAACTCTCGCCATGTTTAAAAACAAAACAAACAAAAAGAAAACTAGTCTCTGGAGGAAACCTGACCCCGACGGAGCTGGGGGAGTCAGGAAAGTGACGGGTGACGGATTCGTTTCGCCGTTACAAGCTGTGAAAGACGAACACTCTCCCAGCAGAAGCTCTCTGCGATGAGTCAGTCAACAGACTGACACACCTTATCTGCCCCACCCGGGCTGTGACACTTGAACGCACCTTCAGGCGATGCTCGGTGCTCAGCTGCTGTTCGCAGTGAACACGACAGAGTCAGGTTCGCGCTTATATCTATGTTTGTTTTGTTTTCTATTGTTTTGGCCAGCAGGGGGAAACATTGCCCAAGACATGTGTGACCCAACGTCTTTAAAAGCTGTGCAAGACATTAAAACCAAAACCAGACACCATGAAATCTTCCACTGCGGAGTTAGAGTTGAACCATAAGAGGCACAGATGCCTGTTAAAGTCTGTGGGGGTGCAGGCTAATACCTGGATTCCTGTTAAACCTGTGCAGGTGCTCTTGAAGTAATTTGACAAATGTAGAGTCAATGAGGTCGGTAGTCACTTAGAAGTCACTTTTGTTTTTCAAACGTTTACCCCACAGGTTAATTACTCGTCTGTTTGCCTGTTTTTCAAGAGTATCCAGTCCGTGGGCCTTCGTCCGGGGCCACAGATATGATTGACCCCTGCGCGGCCCTGCTGAAGCCTGCTGGTGGGAGGAACAAACCTCGCTGAACACCACAGGAATGTGAGCTGAATGAAGCCTGATGTGGGAGAGGCTCCACGCCCACTGTGAAAAAGTGTTCACTATCTCTATCAACCGCTGATAGAGGCGAGAGCGGCCCTCAACGCTCGGGTCTTTGTCCTTTAAAATATGTCCCGGTTGGGTGCACTGTAATGAGGGGAGGGGGAGTTGGGCCCTGCCTGTGTGCATGAGGAAGTGAGACAACATGACCCTGCAACAGGAAAGGTGAGATAAATGTCAGGAAGACAGTGTTGTTGTGAGTCATGGGCGTGGACATATATCGAAAGGGCCAACACAAAATGCAAGAAGCACTCAGCCTAATAGTCTCCCGTGTCTCTTCCCAAGCTGGGAGATAGCTGAGTTATTTACACTGGAGCCTCAGTGTTTACAGAGTACACAGCAGTAGCACACATTTGAACGAACAAACCCTTTATGCTTCTGCATAATGTACTGATCGCACAATGGCTGGCCTCTCCCTCATGAGCCGTCTGAGGCAAACCTAGTCACAGAGGGAGACTCAGGTCATGATACTTTTCTGCAGAGGATTCGCTGGAAAGACATTGACCTAAGTCCTAAGCCATGGTCATTATAGTGCGACTCCATGATGTTGTGGTAACTGGGTATTATACTCTGTTGCTATGTGATGTTGGGAAATGTGGGATTTGTTTGGAACAAACTGTCCACACGGAAAACAATACGTGAGCTACGCTCACACAACAAAAGTATTAAAGTCAGAGGACTCGTACCTGGTGTTTCCAGATTACACATTTAACAAAAACCCAACTATTATCCCCCAGGCAAAAAGAAAAGTTTGCAGAGCACCTGACATAGCTATTCCACTCTTCCCTCCACTCCCTTTGGACGAGGGCCAACAGAGAGAGACGCAGGGTGGAGCTTTCATTATCAGGTCTGAGAGTTAGTATTTGGGTGAGACAAGTTTCTTAATGATGTGTTTGTTTGTTTGTTTTTTTGGAGGATGTAAAAGTTAAATGACTGTTAATTAACTTAGAATTGTTCGACAGTGAAGAAGGCCTTTTATGTCTTTTCAGTCTTCTCAGAGACTGCACAGTGGTTGGCACCACACCGTTAATGTGTCACGCTGACCCGAAACTGTTTTGTCTCACTTCTTTTTTCTCAGTCATTCCAGATGCATGATAAGTTGACAAGCCTCCAGCGAAAACCACCTGTCTACACTCTGTTGTGATCGTGGACACTGACTCACAAAGCCAGTTAATCATTGCAAACGCAAAGCAATCGTGTCCTGGCTGGTAGAAGTACAGAAAGGTCAAATATGAGGTTTGCAGGTGTCGCCAAATAAATACACGATAATTACTACATAGAGACTAATGCCGGACTTGTGCAACAAGACAAAACTGATGTTGTGTTTACTTTCGCACACAGTTTTGCACGTTTTGTCTACAGCCACCACAGACTGACACCAGTGTGGTTTACAGCTGAGTGTTTGAGATTGCAAGGCGAAGACAGAAGGTGAGGTCTGCTGTTTGGGAATTTCACAGGCGAAGGGGAAGTTTTGCATCTGAGTGGGAGTGTTGATCTAAATGCACTGCAATGCATTTTTTTAAAAGATAATTACTACATAGAGACTAATGCCGGACTTGTGCAACAAGACAAAACTGATGTTGTGTTTACTTTCGCACACAGTTTTGCACGTTTTGTCTACAGCCACCACAGACTGACACCAGTGTGGTTTACAGCTGAGTGTTTGAGATTGCAAGGCGAAGACAGAAGGTGAGGTCTGCTGTTTGGGAATTTCACAGGCGAAGGGGAAGTTTTGCATCTGAGTGGGAGTGTTGATCTAAATGCATTGCAATGCATTAAAAAAAAAAAGACTGAATCATCATTTCTTTTCTTTTCTTTTTTTTTTTTTGCTGTTGTTATTTTCAGAAACAGTATTGCTATGTTACGTCCACGATCAAAACTGGTTGAAGTGATTTTCCCAGAAGTTTTTTTTTGCTAAGACGATAAAACAATAGGCTACACACAAATATCACAGCTGTGCAGAAAGTGAACAGACAACCACCTCCCTTCTCTGCCTCTTATCAGCAGGCGCCTGTGAGCAATCAAACGGAGGGAGGAACCGCCTATTCCGTCACAGATCCCTACCCACGAAGAGGGTCGAAGTCTACACGGAACCGACAATCGGCTGCACGCGCACACACACACACACACACACATACGGACACACAACGCGTTTTCAGCGCAACGGGAGGATTTGGAAGTTTCTGCTTTTTTCAGAACAATGGCTCCACTACTGAAATGCACTGTCTGTATCCTGCTACTCTTCTCCCTGTCGGTGAGTACGCGATTACTACATGTTATTACTTCATGTTTACGCTTCCGTTGGGTTTCAAACCGCAGCTTCGGCAGGTGTGGTGTCACACACCTCATCGTTCGAGTCCAAACACGAACAACCTGTAGATTGTGGGCGAAAAAAAGAACAGGGGAGTCTATGCGCAGTTGTCTGTGTTTACTGTCGCCTGTGAGCTGGAAGGTCATGTTACAGGACTCTCTTTATTTCCTCTTCACTTCTTCACTGCCATTCACCTGAGTTTCAGACTGAAGACAGAAAAGGAAATAGTACAATAGTATAGTATATTTCCGCATAACCTACATATTGTGGCTAGTAATGTTAAAAATGTAAGGTGTGGTGCCCTCCAATTCAGTAAAAAAAATTACCGTCATTGTAAATAAAAACTGTTTTTATAACAATAATCATAACAATTGCTCATGATCACATGTGTAGTGTTTTCCTCCTTTAGATCGTAGACTTATTTATGAATTAAAAGGGGTAAAAAAAAAAGTTTAAAATAATGTTGTGCGCGTGCGTGAATCAGAAGTAATCAGAAAATATTATGTGGCACATGAAACTGCACTGATCGACTTTTTCCTCCCCTCTGTGTTTACCAGCCGGTTCCTGTCGGGGCAGAAGGAAATGAGCCAGTGTTACAGAGACAGAAAAGAGAATGGATCGTAGCTCCCAGAAAGCTGAAGGAGAACCATGACTACACAGGCTTGGATCATATTGCAAGAGTGTGTAGCCCTAACTCTCCACATAACAAGCATTTTAGATAGTACAAAACATTTTGACTATTACGCACATACTCTGTGTTTGTTTCAAGCAGGTGAATCGTGTGCTTTTGCAGTTCTCAGTGATTTTATAATGTGATTTTTGAAAAGCCCAGCAGTGTCTGAGAATGTGTGAGAACAACTCCCCATTTACTGGCGAGCCGCCAGGGCCGTAAAAAGCCAGTTTGTACTCTACACATCATCAAGAAATGTCTTTGTTCAGGTGTAAGGACGCACATGGCTTATCTAGTTTCACATCTAAGTTTGAGTTTTAAGATCTGATGCTGTAATTGTTGGAAATAATTGCGTAAGGCTTGTTGTGATAAAATGATTGATGCTCTGTCAGCTCTTGGTTTCAACAGTGTGAATTCTGTATGTGTGTCATATCACATGATTACATTTGCATGAACAGAACGATGATAATTTAACAATATTTCTCATAGAACTGGATTATTTTTGTGCTTGTGTATTTGTGTTTCAGATTCGCTCTGATAAGGAGCACAAAGAGAGGGTATTATATGAGATAAGTGGGCCTGGTGTTGACCAGCCACCACTTAATGTATTCTCTGTCAACCCCAACAATGGCTACATAAGGATCCATTCTATTCTTGACCGAGAGCAGAGGGCTTCCTATATTGTAAGAGCATTTATAATCCCACTTTGTATTTCCAATCCTATAATGAAGTTGAACAACGGGGATATGGTAAAATTGTGACGTCTTTTGAAGTTAAAAGGTATAGCAAGATACATGAATGGGTCCAAAGCTGAAGGTGATATTGATGTCAAAATTGTTGTCGAAGATGAGAATGACTGCCCACCAGTCTTTAAGGGAGCGCAAAAAGGATCTGTTGCTGAATCTAGTGCAATAGGTAATTTGTGACACCTTCAGTGATATGATTCTGGGAAACATGGCTATTTTTTTACCTGTTCTCTATCATCTTTATTATTTTGTCTACTTGGGTGATTTCTAGGTACTGTTATCATGAAACTGATAGCTACTGATGCCGATGAAGAGAACACCGCCCATTCTAAACTCTTCTACAGCATTGTGGAGCAGAGTAACACAGAGGGGTTCTTCACCATCAATAGTAACACTGGAGAAATCATGGTTGGACGGAACAATCTGGACAGGGAGGTGAGGAACATGACTGACATTGTGTTTATTGTAAAAGCTTAAATGCATGGCAGAGAATTACCTATAGTCTCCATTAGCTCTTATTTAAGTCCATGCTCTTATTGTAGCGTCATAGGAGAATATAAATATAAATTTAAAAAAGTATTTTCCACCATACATAAACTTCACTGGAAAAGTATGTCATGCATTTTAAGCAATAGTTACACCATTATTTAGACAAAATCCCACTCATGTACATCAACAGTTTTTTATTTCTAATAATATTTTTTTACTTTTAGACCAAAGATACATATAAATTGGTCGTAAGGGCTTCTGACATGTTTGGACAAAAGGGAGGAAAAGTAACAGAGGGAGAAGTTGTGGTCAATATTCTGGACATAAATGACAATGTTCCAGTACTGGAAAAAGAAACGGTAGGCGTGACATGATTGCCACAGCGAACATCTTTTTTTTTATTTTATTTATTTTTCATTCTATTTAACAGTAACTGTTTATATGAATTTCATTTCCAGTATGAAGGAAGTGTGGAGGAGAACACTGTCAATGTGGAAGTGCTCAGGGTCACAGCCATCGATATGGATCTGATCCACACTGAAAACTGGGAGGCCGTCTATGAAATAGTTTCAGGGAATGAGGCAGGCTATTTCAGTATCACTACAGATTCCAAGACCAATGAGGGAATTCTCGTGATTAATAAGGTAAAAAAAAAGTCTTGCTTTGATGGCATACAACACCAGTAAGAAGACATATGGCATTCAGCCTGCAGAGCAACATTATTGTGAATGTTAATGCTTATACTTGATTCTACAGCCCCTGGACTATGAAGAACTAAAGTTTATGAACTTGGGTGTGGTTGTTCACAACAAAGCAAAGTACAATTTTCAAGGACAACAACAAACAACAGTCACAAAACCCTACCCCATTAAAATCAATGTAATCAATCAGAAAGAAGGTCCCCGTTTCCACCCCAGTGTCAAAGTTGTTACTCTCTCTGAGGACAGCACAACCACCACCCTCCACAAAATCATCACTAAGTACGCTGCTATTGATAGTGACACGCTCAAGACAGCCACCAATGTAAGGTACAGCCTCACAGAGTTGTGGAAGAAATTGTTCAATGGCTGACGCACAACCATATTGCTTGGTGTCTCTGAATTCATGTATTCTTTTCTTCACGTTTATGGATTTTCATACTCCCAGGTATGCAAAAATCAAAGATGAGGACAACTGGTTGATTATTGATGAAAAGACAGCCGATATCAAGCTGAACAAACTGCCCGACAGAGAGTCCAAGTTCTTGATCAATGGAACATATTATGCCGAAATTATATGTATTACCAATGGTGAGTTATGTTAATTGACATGACAATTGTCATGGTTCCCCAGTTGTCTCTGGTGTTTAATAGGTAAATGCCAACTTTGGTTTCTTTAATGTCTTTCAGATAGTCCCTCAAAAACTGCCACTGGTACAGTTGCCATTCAGGTGGAGGACTTTAATGATCACTGCCCAAAATTGACAGCTACAACTCACACCGTGTGCCTCGAAGACCATGTGATCTATGCCACAGCCGTTGATGAGGATGAGTACCCCAATGCGGCGCCATTTGAGTTCACTGTGATTGAAGGAAGCAGTAAGGGGAAATGGACAGTGGAGCATTTAAATGGTAAGTTAAGAGGTTGCAGTTTATCCAAGTGATATATTAAACAGTTTTTAAATCATTGGTGTCATTCACAAATTTTTATGCATCGCAAAATTTAACATTAACATTGTAAACATTGCTCCAAATACACACATTCTAATAGACAGGAAGTCACTGCAAGGCACCAATGATTTGTTTGGGTTTCACCGTTCTTTAGATACCACTGCCATTCTGCGAGACCAGGCCAAACTGTGGCCTGGCATCTACCAAGTGGCTGTGGAGGTCAAGGACCAGCAGGGAAAATCATGTGCTGATGTTCAGATGATGGACGTAACCGTGTGTACTTGTGACGAATTCACTAAAACCTGTGTTGCTCGCCGTACATCGAGCTCGACTCTTGGAGCCGGAGGTATTCTGCTCCTGCTCTTGGGACTTCTGCTGCTACTGTGTGAGTCATATAGTCCTCTTTTGCTCATTGGTAATTTTGTTAGCAATCTCAAAAAGTCACGCACCAGGTGGCTTCACCTGACATATTGCAGCATGTGCGCGTAAAGGTCTACCGAAAATAATGTGTGAAGTGCTGTTTTTCTGTTTCTAATAGAGGCAGACCATGAGAGTTAAATTGCTTATTTGAATGGAAATTCTTACCTATTTAATGATTGGACTTATCTGATTATTGACAAATATATAGGCTTATATTAAATGCACTGTCAATTGTTCTTACTCTTCAGTGGTGCCTCTGCTGCTTTTATTCTGCCTGTGTGGAGGTGCTGGTGCTCTGGGAGACTTTAAGCCCATTCCATTTGATACAAAACAACAGCTGATCCAATATCACACTGAGGGACAAGGGGAAGACAAGGTACACTGATAAAATCAGTGTTGATATGAATGTAAATGATTTAGTCTTAGTATTGAAATACAAAAACATTTTCATTAAATGGGTCTAAAATTATGCATTTTTGATGGTATCCCACATTATTGTCACAGGCGGTTCCTCTTCTGAATGTCCCAGTGGAAGTCGATTCAGCGAATGTCAAAGAGGGGTTTAAGGGACAGCATGAATTTGGAGGAGCAGCAGGTGGAGGAACCATGACAGCAGAGGAGCTGTATTGGTACAACAAACACAGACAATGGGCTATTGAGCAAGAGGAGGCAGAATTAATGGGTGCAGGCACGGCAGGAAGACAAGAGCACTTTTTTTCCCAGCACAGAGCTGGGCTTCTTGATGAGATTGCTCTGTCTGATCAGTTCCTGGGAGAGTATTATTCAACTGTGAGTATCTTTAAATTCAGTTCAAACCCCAACTACAGTTGACGTTTTGTGGTATACACAAAACGTAACCAGTTTTCCTCAAATGGTAGAAATTGTATCATACACATTAATTTGGGATGTCAGTGCTTAATTTGTTTGTTCTATTTGTCTGCAGAAAGTAAACCAAGATGCATGTCAGTCCAAGGCAAAGGATGGGCTGTTGGTGTATGACTACGAAGGTCAGGGGTCCGTGGCAGGTTCTGTAGGTTGCTGCAGCAATTTTGAGAGTGATGATGATCTTGCCTTTCTCAATGATCTTGGGCCAAAATTCAAAACCCTGGCAGAGATTTGTCAAAGATCAACCCAAGTGTCTGTTGATGCAGGATTTTCTGTTGCCCCACATAGACCAGTATCTCCAGTTCGCCCTTCCACAAACACACATGTCTATACTCACACAGAAACAGTGAGGGACAGGGACCGTGTCAATATCAACACAGTTGACACCTCCAATGTAGCATCTGGATCCTCTACCATTGTACAGGAGACAATTACTGAGAAATCACAGACTTCTGTTCCCAAAGTAAATGTCCAGGACAAGATAATGATTCCCAGTCAGACACTTCTCGTACAGCAGCCCACTATGTACTATGCTACCACACCCATGTATGTAGTCGAGCCCCAACCCCAAGTGTTGCTTGTGGCAGGGAGTCCCCAGCAGCAGGTAGTGGGTCAAGTAGGCCAAGTAGGCCAAGTAGGACTAAGTCAGGGGATGGTACAGGTAGGTGGTCTCCAAGGTTCTCAGGGTGTAGTCCTTGTAGAGAGGCAGGTTGGGGTGAATGGAGTCACAGGGCAAGTAGCACAAGCTCTCCCACAAGGAACCCTCTCTAGATCCACAAAGGTCTTGGTGGTGGAGAACGGATCCACAGGCGGTGAGCAAAGTGAACACTTTTCACAAAGATTTATTCAGACAGGACAGGGGTCGACAATGCAAGGTTATGAGGTGAAGGTTCCAAGTTTTTCAGTGGGCTCACTGAGTTCTCCGATGTCAAACGAGGACTTTTCTCTGACAGCCGCACCCAAATTACAAGGAACCCAGAAAGTTGTTGTGCAACGCAAGAAGGTTTCAGTAACAGAGAGAAATATTGATTCAAATACAAGAGCATAAGGCAAACTGTTTGCGTAGCCTCTTCACAAACATCAGACCTTTTTTCATATATACACTGAAGTTCAATAGACTATACTACAGAATAGAAACATGATGTTGTTGCTATAGATAGATAGCTGTTTCAATTAGGATGAAACTGGTAACTAGATAGCGTTACCTCCTAATAGTGAGAATACTACTGCTGTTAAACACATGGTAGGTGTTTAACCATAACCATATGGCTGTCTTTGCCATAATAAGCGTTGGATTTCCTTACTTTTACGTGTTAGACTTTGATACTTGTTTATATCAAATGTGCATTAATTTCTGATACCTGTAAAGATTAAGCTTATCATTAGATAAAAATTTATTTTGTACAGTATTGTGAGAACGTATAAAGAAGAACCCTTCTCTGCGGCATTAAATGGCTCCTGTTATTTGGTCTTGCTGATATTAAACCTGATAGAAAAAGTCTTGTCCAAAGAATGACAGTAGGTGAAGGTACTAGGTTAGTTGAGTGATAAAACCATTATATATTAACTTCCAGGAAATCAGCATGGCTTCCGAGTGTGAACAGCCAAAGTAAACAAGACTTAACTAAACCAGTCAGCCTGACAGTACAGTATGTATATTCTTAAATAAACCTGCGAGCCCCAGAAAAACTACCCTAACAAATTAATAGACATACTGGATACAGAAGGGAGAAGATTAAACAGGCCACCAACGGACATCTCCATCAAATCGAATCTCAAAACAGCAAGTTAAGGAGAAGGAAACCACTGAACTATTTGTAACTCTCCTTATACCCCTGAAGGCTTCATTTTGGAACCAATCACCAGCCAGAACTCTTTCAAACCAGCCAATCTTACATCCCTGTTCACTGGCCCGACACATGTATGCTCCAGGAAGAACACAAAGGGACACGCTAGTACATACAAAAAAGGATTATAGCTCTTAACACGAGACAGATGGAGATTGGTAACTGTTTGTTTTTATTGTGTGTTTATGTGTAAAGGCAACATTGGGTACGTGGTTGGGAAAAGTGTTAAGCGCTGAAATTGTTTGGCATCGTGGCATTGTCTGATATTGCATTTTAAAATTGTTTGCTGTTGATACCATTAAAGTACTTCCATTTATAGTATAATGTGTCCTGTATGATTATAGCATAGGTGCTGTAGAACATGGCATGACAGAACATGACTAAAAGTCAGAGTGACAACAGAGATGGGTTGTATCAGAAATAAAAATCGTAAGTTACTAGTTTTTTGAACTGCAGCGATTCAGGTGAAGCATTTAAATGGTAAGTTAAGAGGTTACGGTTTGGTTTGTCCAAGTGATATATAAAATATTAATTCATTAATTCCAGTTTTTTAGATCACTAAAAAACTGGAATTATCACTAAATCGCAAAATTTAACATTCACAACTACTTAGATAGTTGTTAATGTAGATAGGCATGTTGGGGTGAATGGAGTCACAGGGCAATAGCACAAGCTCTTCCACAAGGAACCATCTCTAGATCCACAAAGGTCTTGGAGGTGGAAAATGGGTCCACAGGCGGTGAGCACTTTGCACAAAGATTTATTCAGACAGGACAGGGGTCGACAAGGCAAGGACTTGAGGTGAAGGTTCCAAGTTGTTCAGTGGGCTCACTGAGTTCTCCAGTGTCAAACGCCTCTTCACAAACGTCAGTTTTTCATATATATACTTATTTTCACTAACATATACTACAGAATGCATGGTAGGTGTAACCATATGGCTGTCTTTGCCATAATAGGCATTGGATTTCCTTACTTTACATTTTATAATTTGTTCAATCAAAATATGCATTAATTTCTCTTTGATACCTTAAAAAATGAAGTTCCGTCAGCATTAAATAAAAATGTATATTGTACAGTATTGTGGGAAAGTATAAAGTAGAAATAGGCCAAAACAGCACCTTATATGCAGCATTAAATGGCTCCTGTTATTTGGTCTTGCTGAGGGTTTAGGATGTGTAACACTATTGTAGCACTACAATGATAGAGCTAGCAAGTTGCTAGGCTTGCTAGACACAAGAAAGATTATATTCAGTGCTGGTACCATGTATTAATTAATCGAAGTGAACAAAATACAAAATAAAATGATTAGAATACACCAGGTATTTATAATAGTGCAGTTAATAAATTCTGAAAATTGTCACAGTGCATAAGGTTGATTTCATTGATCAGTTGAATAAACCACAAATAATAATTCACAGCAAGCTCAAATATTTCCCATTTCTAACTGGCAGTGGTGGGCACAGTTACAAACTGAAATACACAGTACGGTATAGTCCGTGACTTAATTGTCCGTATTGATAGAGAGATGTCCACGTGCAATTGTTCATAACCGAGGGGAAATGTGTGTGAATTTCTGTATCATGAGATGGAGGGGGAACAGAGCATAGGCTGTGACAGCCTCCTACCAAACTAGTAGGAAGGAATTCAGATCTTGTAGGGTCTTCTGGCTCCCAGCTGTGTTTCCATAACTTGCCATCCTTTGACCCAACAAGGGTCACCTGGCCTGCATTAGATAACAGGACTAGTAAGATTTCATTATATTGCTAACAAGCTTGTTTAACTTTAGCCTTAAGCAAATAATTAATTGTTACATAAATAAATCAAAACAAAATAAAGCATAATTCATGAATGTGCATTATTGGTACATCTGTAAATATTAATGTTCATTTCAGTAATATACAGTTCGAAGTACAACTTTACACAATCAGGTTGGAAGACCATATAAATATTACACAGCCAACACAGTAGCTGCCCTAAAGCAGGAGACAGGCATTAGCATTTAGCCCGCTAAGCTAAACCGAATCACATAGGCAGAACATGATTGTATTAGCCGCTAACATCAGCATGCTAACAACAAACAATTCAACTCGCCTATTCCTTTTATAGTGTCAGGTCGGCACGTCGTTTGGCACGTCGAAACTGCACGGCTCTGGCATCTAAGTAATGTTTGCAAAGTTAGCTTTAAAGTGCATGAGAATTATAAAACAAATGAAAGTAAACAGTTGTTTGGAGGTGCAGCTTGTATTATCGCTCCATGCTATGCGATTGGCCGAGCGCAGCCATATGATTACAGTCACGTGACTAACGCAAGCTAGGCACGTACAGATGGTCAATTTAAAGCTGCAGGAATTTACTAAAGGTTGATTTACCCCGGGTTACAGATATTTTAATTTTTTTTCAATCCCAATAAAATGAAATAAAAAATAAAATGTGGCAATAAGAATGTTTTTATTATTCAACAGCTTGTATTTTTTTTTTGCATTATTCAACAGGAACAGTATTTTGTGTATGTAGTGGAGGAGTATACTGACAAATGCTTTGGAAGGGCACGGCCATAATCGTTTGGATTTGAAGAGACAGTGTTCTATGGTTCTTCTTCTATGGTTTCTCAGTCCTCAGGCCTTTTGTGTGTTCTTTGTACCACAAATCAGTGGCAATGTTCAACTTTCTTTCGCACTGTGTTTTGAAATACCCATGTTGAACCTGACCCATTCAGACACAGAGACTGTTGAGCGTGGCATGTCAAAAACGTGAAATCTATCCCTGCCCTGTAGGTCTAAGGCTGTTTTTTTGTCTGTTAAAACATGTTTCAGTCAGCGAGGTTAAAATGTGCAAAGGAGTTCAACTTTTCAAAAGCTGGCTGCGTTGTGGCTGACAGGAACAGCTTTGTTCACTCTTCACGTATGCAAAGGGAAAAAAAAGTAGAGAATCAGGTTTCCCTGACAGATTAGTGACTCACATGAATAAAGTAGGTTATATCCTAATTGGCGGTTTGAGATGAGATGTTGCTGGGCAATAATCATACTAATCAAAGCTGAGACAGAGACTTTTTTTTTCCTATTTAGAATTAAACAAAAAAGATAATGATCATACTGCTGTGAACTGGAAGAACACAAAAAGCTTAAGGGCGTGTTCCACCACTCTAAGACAACCAGTCATGCAGTCAACAGATTTGAGAATGCTGTGGGTTTGACAATGTGTGGGTGAAGTTAAAGTGTGCAATTTAGAAAAGCTTAGAGGCTCTTCTGCTTTTATTTAATATAGGACGACAATCTATTTAAATACATGGTGGCATTGCCACCATGTGCACTACATTACAACACATTTTGTTCCATTTGTCAACCTATTTTACCCCTGGTCCCCATGGAGGCAGAAACACTTAACGCTTAATGATATTTATATTGATTTTTTTTTATGGTGGCATCATAACGCACAAGGTCCACAGTAGGAAAAATTGCCACTTTCTTAATTAATAGTAATTGTGTTACCAAGGCTGCTCTTTCCCATAGTATTTTATCAGCGCAGGTCAAAGAGCACGTGGTTTGTTATCTTACTATAACATACATATATATATATATATATATATATATAAAGTTTTACCTAGTTTATTACTGAATCTGGTTGCACTTATCTACAGGACAGTCAGCTTAAATAACTAAGTCGAGCCTTCTATTGACATCTGTCCACGTTTCTTCATTTGTCCTGTTTGGATCATACAATACACTTTTCTTTGCAGAAACCTTTGGTTGCATTCACTTCACAGTTTTAAAATCTACCACATTTAGCCAGTTTATTGTTTTATTTATTGCGGTGGTATTATAATTTGTTTCTACACTCTTACTTTAAGTTGACAGAGCTGTTGGTAAGAGGGTGGGCTTAACTTGTCTTATCCCAACTTTACTTGAACATAAAACTCTCACTTTACCTTGCAAATGTCCTGTTAACTTTGTTTACGAGGTTTTCTGCCTCATATGCTCATCTGGGTTGTTTTTTTTTTTTGGAGACACCAGTCTTGTCAAAGCAGATGGCAATCATCAACTGAAACTACTTGCTTTGACAGCTCTGACAGGGGTGTGGCCAGAACCTCAGCATATTTCAAATGTGAAAAACCTCTGGAACTTTCTCAGCAGCCAAGAGGTGCAGGCGTCATATCAACAAGTTTCATCCTGTCAGAGCCATAGTTTGAGTTACATTTTCAGACTAGACTTGATGAATGACTGTTTGGTTGCCAATGACTTTCGCTGCATATTTTCTACATATTTATTTATGGCTGTTTCCAGACGCCTCCCCATTTCTCCGGAACTGTATGCATTTTTTTAATGACACTCATACCAAACAAAATTAGTTTGAGTCATCTGTGAATTCTAGTTGCTTCACTTTGTATATTGCACAGCTATCAATCATTTTCAAGGGGTGGGAGGGTTTTCTTAGATTTCAAATACAACATGACATGCAGTATTGTCACATGTGGATGTTTTATTAGAGACTTGAGACTGTGAATGCATGTCAAAGTAAGATGTTACAAAACTGTATTCAGGGCAAGACTGTACTTTTTGGACACTGGCAAAGCATGACTTGGAAAACCATATAGTATAATAGTTGCAAATATTTGAATTCTAACACAATTCACGATCATTGTGGGTAAAAGCCATATCTATAAGCAGCGTAGTTTTGGCTTAACAGCTATATTTCATCACACGCCAATGTGTAGTTGAATGTCTGCTTCTCTGGCTCGCTTCTTATGATCTCACTTCACTGTACAGTAACAAATACTATTCGGAGGGACTGGTTCACAAAGAATAACGGGCCAGTGTTTGAAAATCAGTGGCGAACATCATGGCGGGCTTCATCCTCATCCTCTATTTCATCTTCTTCATATTCACCCGTCTCATCGGCGGTGGCATCCTGGTACTGCTGATACTCGGACACCAGGTCGTTCATGTTGCTCTCGGCCTCGGTGAACTCCATCTCGTCCATTCCCTCTCCGGTGTACCAGTGGAGGAAGGCCTTGCGGCGGAACATGGCCGTGAACTGCTCAGAGATCCTCCTGAAGAGCTCCTGAATGGCTGTGCTGTTGCCAATAAAGGTGGCGGACATCTTGAGACCGCGGGGTGGGATGTCGCAAACGGCGGTCTTGACGTTGTTTGGGATCCATTCAACAAAGTAGCTGCTGTTCTTGTTTTGCACGCTCAGCATCTGCTCATCCACCTCCTTCATAGACATGCGGCCGCGGAAGATGGCCGCCACGGTGAGGTAGCGTCCGTGACGCGGGTCACAGGCTGCCATCATGTTTTTTGCGTCAAACATTTGCTGAGTGAGCTCTGGCACAGAGAGGGCCCGATACTGCTGACTGCCCCGGCTCGTGAGAGGAGCAAAGCCCGGCATGAAGAAATGCAAGCGAGGGAAGGGCACCATGTTGACGGCCAGCTTGCGGAGGTCAGCGTTTAGTTGGCCAGGGAAGCGGAGACATGTGGTGACACCGCTCATGGTGGCTGACACCAGGTGGTTGAGGTCTCCATAGGTAGGTGTGGTGAGCTTCAGGGTACGGAAACAGATATCGTACAGGGCCTCATTGTCAATGCAAAAAGTCTCGTCTGTGTTTTCCACTAGCTGGTGAACAGAGAGGGTGGCGTTGTAGGGCTCCACCACGGTGTCGGACACCTTTGGGGAAGGCATGACACTGAAGGTGTTCATGATGCGGTCTGGGTACTCCTCGCGGATCTTGCTGATAAGCAGTGTGCCCATTCCTGAACCTGTGCCTCCACCCAGAGAGTGGGTAAGCTGAAAGCCCTGCAGGCAGTCGCAGTTCTCAGACTCCTTCCTCACCACGTCCAGAACCGAGTCAACCAGCTCAGCTCCCTCAGTGTAGTGACCCTTGGCCCAGTTATTTCCTGCTCCACTTTGACCTGCATGTTGGGATTTTTAAGAGAAAAAGCACGGTGGGACAATAACATGGTGCAACTTTCTTCTAAGACACTCGACAAATTGTTTGTAATAACGGTCTTAGCAATGAAGTATTGAATAAACATACATGTATATTGCCACCCAGAGGATGGATCCTAATGACCAGGATGTCATTTCAATTGGTGATATTAGTATTTAGTGACACCTGCACAAATTTTGGATAAATTGCAATGTAATTTATACTATCATGAATATAGCTTACAGATGGTTCTATTAATTGTATGTCTTCTGGTATGTTGGTGTTGGTGTGTTGGTGTTGTCTGGTTCCTATATCCTCATTTGTGATCAGCACTGCAGCGGCCTATTCGAGCAGATTTTTTTCGCTGAGTCACCATGAGCGCTTACTAATGTCGGGCACAGCTGCACATGGACAATGCATCACACTGCTGACAGGCTGCAGAAGATGCTGGGAGTATCCGCACTGCTCTCGGGTGAAACTAATCTCGGTTTCATAGGACGTGACAGCGGCTGCTGACATGCACACATATTAATCTGCATGCGCAGTGGGTTGAGGATCAGAGGGGAGGCCGTCATTTACTGTCCACTCACCAAAGACAAAGTTGTCAGGCCTGAAAAGCTGCCCAAACGGGCCGGAGCGAACTGAGTCCATGGTCCCTGGCTCCAGGTCGACCAGAATGGCCCGAGGAACAAATTTGCTGCCTTTGGAGGAAGAAGAGCAGAGAATAGAGGGAGAGGGATAAGGAGTAGAAGGAAGGGTGGAGTAAGATATCAACACTTTCAGTATGCATGATGTCAGAGCACATGTAATACCTATGTCCTCCATATTTAGTACACCAAAACAAATGGATGTCAGTAGCATTTACTCATGCAATCATTTATATAAACAGTGTTTATATTTACACGACAACACTGCTTGATGTCTGAGGACTGGCGCCTCCGACTGTTTGTTTCTTGCATTTACTCTGCCCCCCCCGCATCTGCGACCCTTCCAGCAAACTGCTGCAGTGTGCTGCACTGCTTATTCCAGACCGAGGGGGCTGTCATAGTGCTGAGCTCGGCAGAGTCCGCCCAAACAAAGACGCGGTCTGTAAATATCTGCCAGCACTTCCTCTCTCTTTTTGTGATAGAGAATTCGATTAGGTGCTCAATTTGTCCACATGCGTGAGTAGGCCACTAGGTGAATCTGATGTCAGCATGAAAACCATGAAAAGAAATAATCAATAATGCCTGCTGCTAGAAAATGGGATAATGGAAGACAGCTGCAATGGATATGCAATGTCAGATTTTCAATCCCCGGGTACACACAGAGCTGCACTGACTTGTCCTTTTCTGAAACACAAGAATGAGATCTTCATGATTACCGTCATTCACTCGCCACTGTTTGAGTGCTTAATGTACAATGACTGAGCGCACACAAACACACGGTGGATATGGAATGACCTTCAACATGCCACACCAATATAATCAGATACAGAGACGAGGCAGGGGCGCCGTGAGCTCGGGGACAGCTATACAGACTGCAGATACCTGTACTCCCTATAGAGAGAGAGAGACACAGAGGGAGGGCGAGAGACACAGGGAGACGGGGACACAGAGTGAGAGAGATTTTAGCTGGTTCACTGTCCTAATTTTCCAAATGCACTCATGGTGGGTCCTATATTTCCCCCACTGCGGCTACATTAGAGGCATGGGAACATCGTATGACATACAAATGAGATATGTAATGTGAAGTGATGCAACATCCATGAGAAATGGCAACAAAGCTTTATGTGATGCTAAAATAAAAATACAAAAAACAACAACAACAATATACTGCTTATTTAAAAAGAATGGAGGACCGGATTTTTACCTGATGCCTCATTGTAGTAGACGCTTATCCTCTCCAACTGCAGGTCACTGTCACCTTGGTAACTACCAGTGGGATCGATGCCATGCTCATCGCTTATCACCTCCCAGAACTAATGTGGAACAAAAAAACAAACCAAAAATAAATACATCCATCTTGAGCTTTATTTTGAAATTATATTTAGTCATCTACGCTCGGTCGAGTTTATAAATTATTTGACAAAAAAAAAACCCATGGAAAGAAAACAGCACGTGTGACGTATCGTATTAAAATGACACTTTGTGCTGTCTCTTCCGAAATGTGATGATGACATAACTATACCTTCGCTCCGATCTGATTCCCACACTGCCCAGCCTGGATGTGAACGATCTCCCTCATGATGCGCTGCGTATGCGGGCAGAGAGCGTCCGGTCTTCAGCCTCTTGCCACTGTGTTTCTCGCAATCAGCACTGGACACGTTTCCAGGGCGGGTGTTGATCAGGTGATATACAGAGACGCGCTGCTGGTCACATGACTTCGCCCTCGGTGCAGTATCCCCAGCATCCCCGTCAGCCAATAGGAGCGCGCAGGTTTGATGCAGTAGAATCATGCTGCATCATCCTCCTGACATCATTCTGTTCCGTACAGACAA